>QJNY01001291.1:0-94651 GCA_004155945.1 Monosporascus sp. mg162
CGTCTATCTAGTGCTGAAATACAGGATATCAACCACAGTATGCATTAAGGTGTGCACAGTCTGGCTGTCTATCTATCTAGAGAGCGGAAGCCTCTGCTTACATATGTTCGGCAATTAACAGAATATGTAGGTATATACGGTCTTCTCTCGCACACACATAGTGACGTCAAAGTTGGCTAATCTGGGGGAGTGACTGAGGGTTAGTCGTCCATTGACGAGCTGAAAGTGAGAGTGTACCTGTCATTTTAAATCCTATATACAGCCCATGTTCGCAGAACGGGATGGGAGCAAGGTCGTAAAGAGGATGCGCCCGATCGACCTTGCTATCTACCCGGGGACGGAGAACATTGTCCATTTTGCCAGACTCTACGAGCTCGAGTTCCGGACCATGCGTCAAGAGGGCATAATTGGACGTTAGGCCAGATGCATACGCCATGTACTGACCGTCAGGTCCTAGAAATAGGGGCAGTATTGCCACGTACAAGCGGGAAGTTCTGTCACGCGGATAGAGAACTGAGGCTCCTGTGTGACCCTCTCTCATATAGGAAGCAACGAGTGGCTCAACCTCAAACAGTATAAGGGGGCTCTTCACTTACTACACGTCATAACATATCACATACTTCAACAACGGAACGAGACACCAAGGGTAGTTAACCAATGAGCATGTTCCATCTAATCAAGAGATGGCGCTGATTGTATTGCTAAATTCATCACATGGCCGCTTGTAAACAAGCTTGTGTTGATCATTCTAATATTTCCAAATGCCGGAGCAGGGCCACAGCGTGGGACAGTACCCACAGGATCGGAAGAATCGAATCGAAAAATTGCCAAGATGTCGCACATGAGGCTATACGTCAAGCCTCACCCGCTGTTGCCTCGCACTACGCTCGAAGGAACGTGGTCTCGGGTCCGATGAGCCCCCCCTTCTAACAGGAAAGACAAACAACCGCCCAGACAGGTTCAGGTGAAACCCTGTCTCCGTTTAGGCGGCGGTGCTCACGGCCCTGGCCGACGCGTCCCGGGTTTCGCGCTCGAGCAGGGTCTCCATGAAGCCAGCAACGGGCCTCTCGGCCCTAATCTCCCTGGCGACCTGGTGGTCGATGCCGAGATGGGCGTCGGTCCACAGCGGCTGCTCCGTGTTCTTGCCGTTAGAGGCCTCGCCGACGCCGATGAAGCCGCCCTCGGCCGCCCACTCGGAGGTGCGCCGGATGCCGAGCTTGGACCAGATCTCGTCGACGGCCTGCACGAGCTGGTCGCGGTACTCCCTGGTGTGGCCCGGGGTCGGCGTGATCCGCAGGCGCTCCTGGCCCACGGGCACCGTCGGGTAGTTGATCGACTGCACGTAGATCTGGTAGTCGTTGAGCAGCATGTCCGAGGCCTGCTTCGCGAGCTCGGCGTTCCCGACCAGGATCGGGACGATGTGCGACGGATTCGGGATGACTGGGATGTCCCTAGCATCCAAGGCTTCCTTGACCGCGCGCGTGTGGAGCTGCTGCAGCCTCCTGTCGCCATTGTAGTTCATCTGGTATTCGATGGCCGCCCTCGCACCGGCCATGGTTGCTGGGGGAAGGGAGGTAGTAAAGATAAATCCGGGTGCAAGAGACCTGATCATATCAACGAGTTTCGCAGTTCCAGCAATGTAGCCACCGACACATCCGTATGCTTTGCCCAACGTGCCAGTTATGATATCGACACGATCCATGATAGTGCCCTTAGGTTTGCCCTGCTGGTGTGCCTCAAAATCCAGGTGCTCGGCCACGCCAGCACCCCTCGGGCCGTACATGCCGACCGCATGGACCTCGTCGAGGAAGGTGATGGCTCCATACCTATCGGCAAGATCGCAGATAGCCTCTATGGGGCCAATCGAGCCGCACATGCTATAGACAGACTCGAAAGCGATGATCTTCGGCACATGAAGGGGCAGAGAGGCGAGCTTGGCCTCGAGGTCCTCCATGTCGTTGTGCTTGAAGACGATCTTCTTGGTTCCGGAGTGGCGGATACCCTGAATCATGGAAGCGTGATTCAGGCTGTCGGACAAGATAACACAATCGGGCATTTTGCTCCCGAGCGTCGCCAGCGTCGCATCGTTGGCCACGTAACACGAGCTGAACACCAGCGCGGCCTCCTTGGCGTGCAGTTCGGCGAGCGTTGCCTCCAATTCGACCGCATGTTTGTTGTGGCCCGAGATATTTCGCGTTCCTCCGGCGCCGGCCCCGTACTCGTCCAGCGTCTCGTGCATCGCCTTCAACACCTGCTCGTTTTTGCCCATTCCGAGGTAGTCATTGGAGCACCAGACCGTCACACGCTCCTCCTTATTCGCACCATGTGCGCGCGGAAATTCCTTGGCTAGGCGGTTGATGTTGTTGAAATAACGGTAAGACTTGTCCTTGTGCTTCTTATCAAGTTCCGCCTGGTAGAAACCATCGTAGTCGAATTTGGAGGATGCGCTCGATGGTGTGCTACTGGGGACGGTTGCAGCCGATGCGCGATTGATCGGTATAGTCGGCGGTGGGTACTGGGCTGCGAGTCACACGTTAGCGTATAATTCGTCGCCTTACTGATGATCGCGGCGCTTACCGTTCAAGACCGGGTTATCGACTGCCCTGGCCTCGTTATGGCGGCTAGTGTGAATCTTAGCCTTTCCGCCCTTTGACTGTCCCGAGTAGCTGCGCAGCCCAGCGACAGACGCAGTCCCGACCATCCCAGTCCTGCCAACCCTAGCAGACTGAATGGCGAGAGCCTTGCCCATGACGGGACATCGCTGGCCAAGCAACTGCAGTTTGGAGATGGTTCCACCGCAGGGGGAGACCTGGGGGCGAGTCGACGTCGACAGCGCGCGGAGAGTCGCCGGAGACGCCTTCTTCAGGAAAGGGCACATGGCCCTGGACTGACGAAGGACGGCGTCCATGATTACCTTCAGTAGTTTGGTGAGTAGTTGGCGACTATAGATTCCAGCTGCGAAAAGACAATTGAGAAAGGGAAGTTGGCGAGATGGAAGAAGAGTTTCAACGTAAAGTCCAGGAAACTGCAACTTTTTCAAATCCTGCCCGGTGGGGAACATGACAGGAAAAGAACCGCTTTTCACTAACTAGATGTCAGCGACAACCTGGCACCAACTACATTGCATGTAGGTATGTACTATGACTTGTTTATTTCACACATAACTGCCATGCTTTTCTGTCTAAAACTGGTAACTAATAAGAGCCCCTAGACCCGTCAACATGGCTTTCGGGCTTGTACTATGCTGCATGGATATATGCAGATTACTCAAAGTATAGAATACATATGAGAGGTGGACAGAAAACGGTTTCAGGGTTGGCTCTCCGAAGGTCATAGATAGAAACCCGGAACATTTGAACGTATGAAGTGGAATGGATAGAGGTACCGGTACATGGAGGGGATGATGTTAGCGATTCCAGCTGGGCCGTCCTGCAATCGTCTTCTTTCGGCCTCGGATCGTGCGGTTCCCGCAATGCTAGTTGCATCCATGGATGCACGAATATGTCAGCAATCGAATGGGACGATTACCTTTTCCACAGAAGCAATTGTCTTTTTCTTAATTGGCTGATCATACTGTACCAGACTTGAATAAGTATAGTGCTGGGGCTTTCCAACGTGTCGTACCGTGCCTCGGATATACCGTATTCGGACAATCCACGGGAGAGCCGCATCGTTAATCGCGCGAAAATATACGAGATCCGAAGAGTGACGATCACGCAGACGGTATTGCTGGAGTAATATAATAGGATGGGGGATGCTAAAGACCATCATTTACCATATCTGCGAATCGTTAGACCTTTAATGCGTCCATCACTGAATGCGGGCGAGTGTCTTGATTATAGTGTTTGTTTTGGCTTTTATCTTTTCCAATATTCACTGAGATGCGACGAAGGCTCTGGTGCATTGGCACCCCTTTTGCTTGACGTCGGGGTCCGATGACGGATAAAGCGGGCGGGATGCCGCAAAGAGCTCTCGGAATGTGCGGGTCAGGGTCGGTGGCGAGTCCGACGGTTGAAGCCTCTCCACCATGCCCGGGTTCTACTTCCCGTCATATTTGTTGTCCCGGCTCTGACTCTTTCGCGACTAAGTTAGATTGAGAACTCATCTAGGAGAGTGCTAAAATACACGTCCCAAGTAGGATATCCTCCCTGTATGTTGTTCGTACATTGACACCGGCGTCTGCAGATGGGTTCCTCAGATGGTATCCGAAGAGATTCATATGTTACTAGTGGGCGGAAGTCAAACCGTGACTACGAGCCACATTACCAAGCAGGCTCTGGTCAAAATAGCTGGGACCCCCCACTAACCACGCTCTATACCCGCATCAACAACCACATTTAGTTATATATAATTTAACGTAGAAAAATCGCAGGAACATGCCGAAACATTGACCGTAATCTCCAGCTTCAGCTGTTTATAATAATACTTAAAAAGAAATTATTATCGTCAAATGCGTTGTTGACTTTATTGCAGGTGAATGAAAGGGTATTATAAAAATTGGGCATGTTTTAGACAGGAGTGTGGGGGTGTCGCAACTATTTTGGCTAGAGCCTGCCTGGGTAAGTTCTACAAATGATAATACGCTGCGTGAGCATAAACGCACAGCCTGAACATCCCGATCGTCATTAGGAGAATGGCGGGCGTGGTGGTAGCCCGGCAGAGTGGTAATGCGGGGAGATGGGACTTATTAATAGGTGTCACAGAGATCCGACTTTGCAGAGAGTAGGGAAAGCGCGGCACATGCTGAACAACCACTGGCCGGAGTCACGAGCAATATCAATGGTCAGAATTCTTGATCGAAGTGTCGATCATGTGGTGCTTCCGAATCCACGGGGGACGATAGTGCAGTGATAAGTACTTCGTGATACTCGTGTCAACTGTAACGCTGGCCCCGTGGTTGGAGTTGCAAAGATATTAGGGACTCAGGGGGGAGTTTCGGCAGTGGTAGTGGTGGGGTCACATGCCGAAATCCAGTTTCCAAGGCTTCCAGGTGTAACTCGGTAACTGTAGGTACCTACCTAGAGTGGCTTTCGATGCCAAGACCTGAAAAATACCCCCCTCAACAAAACCATCGCCCCCCAAAAACTTGACATAATTCACCGACGACGGTTGTTTAGTCGGTGAGGACCTCGGACATGGGAAACCACTTACAACTCTAAAAAGTTGAATTTTCAACTCCCGCCCCATGGGAGAGAAGACAAGACGTTCCTTTCTTGCGCCATCGTTGTTCCGTGGTCCGTGTCCGGCTGGTTTGGTCTGCCTGTTCAGCCAGCCATTAAAATTCCAGCCTGTTGCTTTTGACGTACGCGGATGACAGCCTCGCCCCCAAACCGTATTGCGCGAATAGAATAGTCACCGTCTTCTTGCTAGACGACATAATATACCCCGGTACACCTGGCCAGCATGTCGTTCCCCCTCTATCTTGCCTACTTCATCGTGGGTTATGTCGGCCTCGTCCTCTTCTTTTACATGCTCACACCCTTCTCGAACAAGGCCGCCTTCGTAGCTCGATCCCTCGCCGCCTACATCTCCCTCGTAATATGCGCCATATACGGAATATTCGCCTTCGTCGTCCTACGAATCCTCGGCGAGCAACAGAGCTCGCAATGGGCCGCCGGTCGCGCATTCAAATACGTCATGGGGATCACGACCGGCGTCAAATTTGAAGTCCACGACCCCAAGAGAATCCTCGACACCGTTCGCCCCGCCGTGTTCATCGGGAACCACCAGACGGAGCTGGACCTGCTCATGCTTGGATGCATGTTTCCCAAATACTGCAGCGTGACTGCCAAGAAATCCCTGAAGAATATCCCCTTCTTGGGCCAGTTCATGTCGTTGAGCGGTACCGTGCTCATCGACAGGAAGAACTCCAAGGATGCGAGAGCAGCAATGGCGGGCGCCGCGACGCTGATGACCACGCGCAAGCAGAGCGTCTACATGTTCCCCGAGGGCACACGCAGCTACGCCGAGGAACCAGAACTCCTTCCCTTCAAGAAGGGGGCTTTCCACCTCGCTGTCCAGGCCCAAGTGCCCATTGTCCCGGTAGTCGTGGCCAACTACTCCCACATACTCAACTTCAAGAAATGGGTGTTCAAGTCCGGCACCATCCCCGTCAAGGGTAAGCTTCCACTTCATAAAAAAACCCGAATCAGGAGCAGCGCTGATCTTTACGCCAGTTCTCGATCCGATCTCTACCGTCGGACTGAAAACGGAAGATGTCGACGAGCTTACTCGCACCACTCGGGAGCTCTTCCAGAAGGAATACGTCGAGCTGACACGGCAGGTGCAAAAACGGCCTATCGCCATGCCTGCCTCTAAGGGCGAAGATGGTGTCGTCCATGCAAGCGGAGCCGACGCGACGCTGTCGAGATGAATGAGAGGAAGGGGACCCTCTTACAACCGATCCCGAACGACCGAATCAAAAGCGCCACGGACAGGACAAACCGTGTGCCACTCATATCACCGCTGCTATCAAGCCGTAAACTCCGCCAAATACGGGGCATAGCATCGCACCACAGAGCATTGCACATACGTTGATGATACCCATAGAGATTAGAATACGCATGCCGCCCGGGCGAATACCATCACCTTGGGCATAGCATATGGATGGCGTCAGAGTTGGGAGTTGGGTGTTGCACGGCAGCCATTCGATTGAAAGGAAGGCTTACGGAACGACTACTCGGTAGCAATCACAATAGAAAGAATAATACTGACAGCGGAGTCTTGCGATCGTCTCGGATGGTCCGTAGTTCGATTTCTGTAGAGCAGCCTCTGGAAGATCCACAAAGCACTTACTCAACAAGCCTGCCCGGAACCGAGCTCTCCCCCCAAGGAAACATACAGTCTGCACGAGCTGTTCTTGTTGTTGCATATATGTCGATGACCGTGTAGAAAATTTGAGCACGTAGATTCAACTTCAACCCCTGCACCCTGAGCGGCCTCTTCGCGATCTAGATGACATGTGATACGCGGCGAGACTAACTTCGGTAACCAAATACATAGCCCTCCAGTAGTCTCTCGTTTGCGCTGACGTAAGCGGGGCAGCTAACCATACTCTCCCACACGAAGCAGAAGCCCGGCAACGAGAGAAAAAGGGGTCAGTCTCGCAACAGCTTGAGCTAGGTGCCAAAGAGGAATGCGTACGGATTACGTGCTGAACAGAATCAGATCAGAGAGCTCGATCTCTAGGCATCTACGAAGTACATGGGCATATACACCTAGGTACGTGGAAGTTTCAGATAGACCTCACCAAGCCGCGCAATACGGTAAGGGAAGCAATGTCTCACCCAGCCCAGCTCCGGACGGGAAACAAAGGAGGAGGGCCCCGCGCCAACCACCAGGGTTCTTTGTCGATACGTACTTATAACGATTGCCGATGACGCCGCGAGGAGGCGACATATGTATGTATGTATGCCCCTCACCGAAGACAGATACGCGTTTCGTATCGCAAGTCCCAGCCGTTCCAGAGCGGCGGGGGGCCGGCCACATCTGTCCTAAGCAGATAGATAACCGTTAAAGCTGACCGCTCCGCCGCCGATCGGATGACGGGTCGGAGCCATGAGCTGCCGTGTCGTTGGGGCCTCTGATAGCTCGGTTCCAGAAAGGGGTTCTAGAACCCTGAACGGCGGTCCTGCGAGAGAAGTCTGAATCGGCTGCTGCCGGGCATGATTCTCTCTCGGGATTCTGAGAGATAGTGGACTATATGATATTCTTCGCGAAGGATGGAATCTGGGCGCCGCTGCGTTGGTGTCTGAGTAACTAGGTGTGCGACAGCTTCCGCGGGAACAGAGGAGTCGGTTGACGAGCTACGTCCGAGTCGTCATCCCTTACGTATGTGAAGAATCTCTCTGCACACCCCAAACAACCCAACCCCCCCCTTCTTTTTCGCAACGTGATACAAATGGGAACAAAGAGCGCGCACTATGATGAGAGAGCTGAAACTAGACATTTCGTCCGTCAGAAACGCGGCAGGCTTGCCAATAGATCTATTCTGTGGCCTGCGCGGAGTTGTTCTTCCATTCCTACAGAGTAACTTACACAAAGGAGCTGCGGGATTAGGTAGGTGGCCGGGAGCAGCAGAAAGGGGAAGAGAGGGTGAGGGAGGGGAGGGAGGGATAAAGGGGAGCTTTGTTCCAACTTCCGCAGTCCTCCATCCAAAGCTTTGATCCGGTCGCTGCGAGAGTTCCCTCCCTTCCTCTTCCTCCTGTCTGTTCTGTATCCACCTTCCCGACACTCAGCAGTTCGAAGAAACATCGGGTTACGATTCCGGAATACGAGATCATCATGTCCTACAACGTTGACGGCAACAACAACAGCGTAAAGGTACCTGATCGGCGAGATCTCTATGATCCCGAAGGCTAACTCCATTTCATAATAGTCGGGCTACGGCCGCAGTGACGATAGCTACGTAGGTCTTTTCCCCCAGTCTCTTATCCACCGGCCCCCAGCATGACGTGTAGTCCAGTTCACCGGCTAACGGCTCCCGCAGGGCTCCGGCTCCGGTCCTGGCGGGGACTCGTACTCGTCCTCCGGCTACAACACCACCGGCACCGGCACCGGCACCAGCGACGACGACTAGTACGGATCTAGCGGCCAGAAGTTCGGATCCGGCGCTGGCGGCAATGACAATGGCAATGACAATAACAATGGGAACTACGGCTCTGGGAGGAACCAGTCGAGCGGCTCCGGGTCCTCGGACAACGATGCGTCATAAGGCTCCGGAACCGGGTCCGGCGCGTACGGCTCGTCGTCGGGCGGCAACGACGACAACACTACCGCCTACGGATCCAGTCACCGGGCCGACGGCGACGACCACACCTCGTACGGATCGAGCCGGGCCGGTAACACGCAAGGCTCCTCCACCGGCGACGACGACAACAACGACGCCTACGGCTCTAGCCGCCGAGACAATGACGACGACGACGGAAACTTCGGGAACAAGAACGACAGCACGGTTGGCCGGATCGTCGAGAAGGTGGGTGACGCGCTGCACAGCGACGGCCTGCGGGAGACGGGGCGCGAAAACGCGGGCTACGGCCAGGGGAGTGATAATTACTAGCTAGTCAGTCCGATTAGAGCCAGTACGGAAGGAATAGCTGTTTTCCTTTTGTTAGGAGTAGTTGATAAGATCTCTCGAATTCCTTGTCTCTTGTTGGAGATTCAAGTGCCATGGGTCGGGGAACGATCCCACAGTGCTGTTGCTACGTGGAATACTCAATATCTCCTGCGGTTGCGAAACTCTTCAAGAGCCCAGTTAATTGTGATAACCAGGGGTTCCCTCATTCTCAGCAGCAAACATGCTATCAGTGAATTACCGTTAATTCAATTAAGCATCTATGATACCCCCTATCGTCACAGCCTTATCCTACCCTCCCCACCGAACCACCTCCGTATATCAGAGTCGGTCCTACCCAGCCCTTGCCCTGGCCTCCCACTACTGCCTTCACCGACGTCGTTGCCGCCGCCCATCCACTTCGGCTTTTTGAAGCCGTCGCCGATCTCCTGGAGCCACTTCGGAGTATCGATGGTATCGATCGTGTTCTTCAACCGGTGGCCCAGATTCGTGAAGAAGTTGTCGTCTTCGTCCTCTTCCTCGGAGGTGCTAGGCCGCGCGGAGCGAGACGGCCGGCCAGCGGCGTTGCCGACGGGCTGGTCGCGGTACGACGGCGACGTGGCGAAGGGCGTGCTGATGCCCTCCCTCCGGGCGGCCGGCACCGATAGGATGGGTGCGGCGCGGGCCCCGCGGGGGTTGTCGAGGCCGCCGCTGGCGGCGGGCGACGACAGCGCGGCGTCGTCGAGCATCCTGCGGGAGAGCGAGCTGCCGTGGAGCTCGCGCTCGATGAGGTCGCGGCCCTCGCGCCAGGAGCCGGTGCCATAGCTCGGCTGGTCGTCGTCCTCGTCGTCGACGAGGTCCGCGAACCCGAGGACACGCTTGACCCTACCGTACAGTCCGAAGAGCGCGGCGCACACGGGCACGAGCACGAGGATCGGGAACAGATAGTTGAACCACTTGCCGAGCGGCGTTAGGTCGACATACTGCCCGAGGATGCCGTAGAAGGTGGTCCGCGTGTATATCGTGGAGGACAGGAAGGTCACGAAGTTGTACGATAGCGGCACGCTGAGTCGCGCGACCTGGCCTGCATACCAGAATGCCGACTCGTGGGCGGTGTTCCGGCGGACCAAGGCACGACCGCGCCACACCTTGACTTCCGTTACCGATTGCAGGGCTGCCGTGCACATGTACAGGATCCAGAAGGCGGCGATAACTTGGCCTGCAAACCCAATTCGGCCGTTGTCCCCTGTCCAATGGTGTACAACTGTATATCGAATCACGGATAACGATGGCAGTGCAGCCTTCACCAGTTCCGACCAAATGATGCATATTGATGCTAAAGCCAGGAAACCTCCAAGGAAGATTCGAAAACCAGGCAGAAAGTGGCAGTAAAGGAGGTAGCGGGTATAAGGTGTTAGTATGGTGACGCTCTCCCAAAACGGAGAGTTAGGAGGAGACGCGCCAAAGTCGAGTCTCTTTGACGCTTTTGCGTCGAGGATCGTCTGCGTCTTCGATGCATTGTGTAATAGACGGTTCCACTCGTCGACGTATCTTGATCTCGCATGTCGAGTACGGATCAGGCGCCTGGTCAGGTCTGCCAAATATTTCTCTGTTATAACTGTCGGTATAATGCGACTGTCATTTCCCGGCCTCGTAGCTACAGCTCTTGGTCGAGATTCGGGGAGATTGCACATGTCCGATAGTTCCTCAATCCAGTCCTGGAAATTTCTAGCGGTTCCGGTTTTGCGCCTGCTTAACTCCGAAATCTGAACCTCCACCTCCTCCAAGTCAAGAATGGCATCTTCCATCTTCTCATAGAGCTTTGGCGCCCGTGACTGCAGTCGACGGAGCCGCTCGCTAGCCCTCGCATTCCTAATCAGGCTCCGAGGGATCGTGACCAGGCCGTGGCCCATCAGATAGATTGCCAGAACCAAGCCCCAGCAGTAGGAGAGAGCCATGACCAACGCCTTGAAAGCCGTAAAAGATGGTCCATATGCTTTGAAGAAGTATATGAGCCCAGCTACACCGGTGCCGAGAACGATGGCATGGTACTGCGCATTCTCTCGCAACGAGTATAGGATTCGGTCCTTGGGCTCGCGATAACCGGCGTCGGAATACTCGGCAAGGATGGGAAGGATGAACCTGAAGTAGCCAGGAGTTAGAGGAGGCCCGGATGAATACCTTGCGACAGAACATACCATGTCAGTACGAAGGTTAACCAGTAGGTGATCCTCCACGACACGAGCAAGGCGCGGTCGGGGAGCCATATCCCTTTCGCTGCTTCATCTTCGGTACCAGCGCTAGAGGCGAGATCGATGGGAACAAGCAGGACGATACTAGCGGGCAGCCATAAGGCGAAAAAGACGGGAACCAAGAGATAAGCCGGTGTCGTTCGCAAGGGTAAGTAGTAGCGTAAGATTAGGACAACGGCGACCAAGATGATGAGGAGCGCGATAACCGCGAAAACAATAGAAGGGACCGGTGACGGACTGCTCGACGATACTATCATGCTTGACAATCTAGCAACACTCCATGAAGAAAGAGGTTGATTATGGTGCAAAAAATATGAAAGGGAATGTGAAAGAGAAGTCTCGAATGCGCCTCTCGATGGATTGAAGGTTGAAAGCCCCTGGAAGCCTGGCTTTGGACTGTGACGTACCTGCGGTCCCACTGTGGCTGGTAGAGAACAACCCAGAATTGTGGCTGAAGTTTAAGATATACCTGCAAGCTTTAGCTCCCGGCTTGGCGCCTGCCCGATGCATCCATTGAGCTTGGCGGAAAACCCCCTATTAACAGATCAAAAGCGGGCCAACCCGCCCGCAGCTGATGCGAGAAGTCGCAGTCTTGCCTATCACGCCCTCGGCCTTAAAATACTTGATAGAATAAAATATTTTCTCCGCGGCTGCATTCGACAGCCTGTCGCTTCTCGGAGGAGCCAAACGGGATTCTTCTACCACATAACCAGTCCAGTGCGCATTTGCGTTAAGTATGTACATTCGTCCAATGGAAAGAAAATGCCCATGGCCTCTATAAGAGGAAGTTCGAGGGCTGTCTCACCCGGATCGTTCACAGGAACCGGAACGCATTTTATGCAGAAGCGGGATGTCATATGTATGCTAGGCCCATCGAATAGCTGAGTGACAGAGGCGGCGAGTCTACAGTTCAGCGGTCACTGACGGTGAGTGTTTCCTTCTGCCAAGGCATGTCTGAACGTACCTTTGAGGCTGACCGCCATTTACGCGAGCTGGGATATAGGCCGATTATGCTTGAACGGGCCGTCAGGACGGGCGATCTACGTCTCATAGTCCCAAATTGCGTTTTTAGCTGTTAATATTGGACTCCATTGAGCCTTTCCCGTTCATTGTCTAAGGCGTGGGTGGGTGATGGTGCTGCCTTGGGCGTGGCCGAATTCGCTCCCGTGGCCATTGAATGTACAGAGTGGCTTGCATTCATCCTCGTAAGATTGGAACTATTAGATTGTCGTTTTATCTTTGCTGGCACCTCGTTTTCGAGCTTTTATTGGACTTCTTGTTACGCTTCAAGGCGTACAACCAGACCGCATATAGAGCCCCTTTCACCCCGACCAAACGCATGCCACCGGCGGCCTTTCAAAACCGCTTGATCATAGCCTCGCGGTCCGGGCCGGTTCCGATCCATTTGATCTACCCATTGTCAGTATGTATCCATATGAGCCCAGTTCGCCAAGGGTGAAAGCGTACCTTAACTCCAATGAATTCCTCGATATACTAGCAAAATCGGTTAGTAAGGTCCAAAAGCCGAGTAAATATGACGTTTCTTACCATGATATAGTCTCGGGCCTCTTTAGGAAGGTCGTGAAAGGTCTTAGCGTTGGTAGTCGGCTTATTCCAACCAGGCATCTCGTGATAGATAACCTCGGCGCGGTCGAGGAGGTCGAGGTCTGCGGGGTATGAGGGGATCTCCTACAGAAGATCAGGATATTCCACATTCGAGGTCAAAAATCTGCACGGAGACTCACCTCGCCAGTTGCGGGGTCCTTGTATGCAATAGCGATCTTGAGTGTTGGGAAAGTGTCCAAGACATCAAGCTGCAGAGGGTTATGTCTTGCGTAAGTGGTTGCTCTTCTAACTAAAATGGCAAGCTGGAGCGAGACACGTTACCTTTGTAAGATTCAACGCTGTATAGTGGTTGATGTCCTGTTATCTATTAGATAGCCCCAAGTGGATTACCCAATACCTAGATGACCCATACCGTGGAGTACTTGACGACAACGAGGTCTACAAGATCTCGGTCAGTAACGCGTCACAAAGAGAGTTAATCAAGGCATAGAGAGCGAGCACGTACCAAGCCTGTTCCTGTAAGTCAAACCTATTCATCACACGTTCCTATACAGGAAAAACGTACCAACCGCATCGGCGTCTTCGGCCAGTTGAGGTGCCCTAAAACCACGTCAGTTGCGCTCATGTCAACTAATGGAGGCTGTAAAGCCTCACCCATTCTCGGCCCCTTTCCTGAAGTTTGTTGCCAACTCTGGCGTAATAATTAGTTACCGTCCCACAGTCAGCGGGAGAAAGCGCATACTCTCCCATATCCTCTGTCTTAAACGACCCCGAACCTACGCGGGTAGTGTAACACTTGACCACGCCGATGACCTCATTTATCTTCTTGATATCGAGGGAAAGCCCGTTCACTACGCCACCAATGCTATGCGAGGTTAGTAACGATCTAGAACTGTTGGGCGGCCGTGAGACAGCCGCCTCCTCATGCACGGTACGTACCCGGTAGAACTACTTGTCACATATGGGTACTGGCAAGCAACGGTTAATAAATTCTTGCCCAGGGTTGCATTTCTAAAGGGGAAATGCCGCCAGCATCGCGATACTCTGACGAGCTTGACTTACTGATCCCCAATCAAGATCCAGCATGAGAGCTAACCAAGTTAGGTGAATCCGAATGGGAATAGGAGGAGGGAAAGAAGGGTTATGGGCTCACCATTTGCCCCCTCGCACAGAATCTTCATGTTCTTTTCCTGCGCCTGCTTGATGAAAGAAACGGCATCGACAGTATATTTGGCAAGCTTAGGTCGATACTGCTGAAAGCGAGCGAGCTCCTCCTCAACGTCATACTTAAGGAGATCACCATATTGCTTCTGGTAGCCCGATGCTAGTCGTCGGAGTTTTGACTCGAAAAGCTCGGCGTTGAAGACTTCTGCTAAGCGGATACCACTTCGCTATAGCCGAGTCAGCAAAGATGTTCTTGTGTCTATTCGATTGAGATTAGATGCTTGCCGCGGCCTTTGTGCTGTAGGCGGGACCGATTCCTTTGCCTGTTGTTCCGACCTTTCGCTCTGAGGGGTATGAGTTACGAATCGTACATGAGCTGTTCCAAATATAAAACTGCTTACCTCCGAGCGCGACTTCTTCTAAACCGTCAACGGCAATGTGAAGATCGAGGTCAATGTGAACCCGATCGCTGATGAAGATTCGGTCGTGAACACTAGTGTATTGTTAGGAACAGTCTCTAGAAAGCAAGGAGAATGGCTAAGCCGGACGTACTTGGAGAGTCCTTTGTGCTCAAGCTCCTCTAGCTCCTTGAAGAAAGAAGGCTGCACAATGTTATTAGTCAAGTGATTTCTTGGTGGTCATTTAGGGGACACGAACAATATGGGCCACAACAGAAGATCCAATGAGGTTGAGACTGTAGGGTACAAAATTAGCGTCCTGAATACAATAGAAACCACCAAATGCGAATCACATACCAGTTGGGATTGACCAGGCCAGAAGGAAGCAGGTGGAAGCTAGAAACCGTAAGTCCTCGCTCTTTAATTTCAGCTGAAAAGCGTCTCCTAGATGCGCATACCTGTATGACACACCATTGGCGCTATCGAAGTGGTGGTCAGCGACACAAGGTCAATTGTCAGACAGTAAGGTATCTTCAACTCACACAATGGAGTGACCAGCATTATGACCGCCCTAGATCTCGTCTCAGTATGTATTCTCGTTCTTGGTCGTACGTAGGTCGGGTCGGGTCAGGCTGGGGCTCACGGCAGCTCGCGCGCAAAGTTGCGCTTCGGGGGCAAGAATATCGGTCAATTTTCCTTTCTATCCAGGTGCTTTGGTCAGCAACTAATTGCTCAACCACAGCAACAACAGGTAGGTAGACATACGCCTTCATCGCCTACGAGATTGCATTCAAGTTAGCGCATCGGGGTATCGGTATCGGCCACATGGGGCAGCGGAAGAAGAGGTACACACCCCATTGGGCGCCCAGCTGTTTGGATTTTGATGTTAGTTCCCATGCCGCATAATGAACCAAGGTCCAGGGACTCACGATGACTGTTGTCATGATCGGTTATATCTGGAGAAGGGCGGGTTTCGTTGGTTTTGAGGTTCCAGGATCTGACGCATGTAAGAAATGATGGGAAATTGCCCCTCCTCTACGTCACTCGAAACGAAACACCCCGCGTTCTATAACCCTAACAACGATAAGTTATCTCCTTGAAGCCGAAAGTTGCGCTAGTACAGGGTAAAAGCCCCAGCCTTACTATCGTATCAGGCACAATTTTTAAAACATGTCAGGTACCAGTGGTTC
This sequence comes from Monosporascus sp. mg162, assembly GCA_004155945.1. Lineage (NCBI taxonomy): Eukaryota > Fungi > Ascomycota > Sordariomycetes > Xylariales > Monosporascus > Monosporascus sp. mg162. The sequence goes on from QJNY01001291.1 coordinate 15,623, forward strand.
ACGCTAATAGCCACGCTACCCAATTAGGTGTAGCTTGTATGTACATGGGCCAACCGCAGGTACATACGAAAAATTGCAACCATTTTGCAACCCCTAATCCAAAGTAGGTTATTACTAAGTGGGTCTTTTAGCTCAAAACCCAATCGTGTTTTAAAATTCACACCTAGCACTATACCGTATTAACTCTCGAAATTCGGCGAAAGCTAAAAAAGGCTTCTAGCTGTATATAGCAGTAATTAGCAGTGATGTCAGATATAGAGGACATCAGTTATGTTATATTCGATGACTAGCTGCAGGCGCTTTAAAACGCGCACTCCTCTTTTTATGAAATTTAGTCACGGAACCTGTATGTTCCCATCAAAGGGAGCCTTTCCGTATATAGAGTGCTAACGTACCCCCTGCTAGCTGATATACCCCCTTAATGCCTTAACGCAGTTACGGCGTTAACTATTTTATTTCTTTACTTCTGTCAGACACAAGCGTGTATTCAGTATTGGGGTCAAGAAGTTGTTGTTGTATATGATCTTGGAGTCCTTGGACCGTGTCGGTCGGGGCTTATACTTGTGGATGTGGCTAGTGTAGTCCCCACCCTAAGCCACAGGTAGTCTCCGTGGCGTTCTATCTTAGAACCCCTGATATCAACAGTTATCTGACAACTTCCTAAAGCTATAACTTTCTATTCTACCTTTTCTCCGGCAATTAAATCCTTCTAATCGGCCAATTATCCCTTTGAAATTACTTGCAGATTATTCTTCCGCCGATTGAAAACTTCCGTAATATCTATTAATCCTAATTGCGTTTTAAAATAATTAAAAGGTTCGCGTATTAAGGCCTTAGTTAACTTATTAAGTACCATATCGCCAGTAAATATTTAATTTACTTTAATTATATTCTTTTTTACTTTTTTTTGTAATTAATAATTTTATATATTTATATACCGCAGTTTCGTCTATAATAAGGCGACGTCGGCGTTAATAAACCGTATCTTTTATTAATTATCGTATTATATATTTAATGATATAATATTTAAGGTAATTTTTAACTTTTTAATTAGTTTAAAGTTAAATAAATCTTTTTTATAACTTATGTAAAAAATAATAATTTCGTTTTTGTTATAAAAGTAATTATTACATTTTACTTATTTGCCCGTTATTTTATTATCTTTCCAAATAGTTTTATAACGTAAGCTTAGAAATTTTCTCGATCGATTATATTATCCGCGAAAAAAGTATCGCTTTAGGTATTAATAAATTTTTACTTTCGAATTATAACGTTAACGTTTTAATTTCGCTTAGGTATAATATAATTCGATCGGCCGTTTTGTAATATACGTTACTAAGGTTTAAATTAAATCGGGTAAATCGAAATACCGTAAAAGTTATATTAAGTTACATATTAACTATTCTATATAAGATAAAACCGATTTTTCTTTTAGTATTTATTAATAAAGCTTAAATGAACCAAATTAGGATTCGGTGATAATTCAACGTTCGTTACTAACGTATTTGAAAAGTTATTTAATTTTTTAAAATTAAATTAGTTAACTTATTTATAAAGTCGGATTAAGAAAGCTAAATTTTTCTTTTAGTTTTATTTCTAATTACTTCGATGCCGAGGAATTACTGTGAATTCTTACCTTTTGTAAGGGTATACCGTTCCCGTATTTATTCAATTAACTGATCGACAAGGTCCTAATTTCTTTTGCGGTATACTGGAATAATATCGTTTATAAAAAAGAAAATAAGTACTTTGTAACGAATAAAATAATAGAGTTTGTAAAAAGCGGGGCGAAGTCTTAATTCTATAAATGTTTTAAAAAAAGGTTTTCTGTTATATAAAAAGTAATTCCTTTAATTTATATAATATCTTTTTAATTAAGAGGATTTTGTTACGTTGCGGGTATGTTAAGGGCGTTTTTATGTATATTTCGTAAGGTAGATTAGTGTTAACGAAAGCATTTATAACGTTATATTGCTTAAGCTTTAAGTTAAATTTAACCGCGATAGCAATTAAGGCTCGAAACAAATTTTTAATTAATATAGATATATATATATAACTATAATCGTTTTTAAGCTGTTAATTACTTCGTACGATAAGACGTATCTTATATTTTTGCAATTAGTTATGTTTGTTAAACTTGTAAACGCATACTTATATATATCTTAAAACCTGTTTCTCTTTAGCAAAAAATTAATTAACGGCTTTCTAGGATTGTATTTTCTTATAGCTTTATAAAAAAGCTTTTTCGGCTTTATAAAATATTTTTCTTAATAGGTATATATTTAGTTCTTTATAGTTTCGCGGCGGTAGCGGTAAATCGCGTTTATGTATCCGGTTTAAAAACTTAAATATTATTTTGTATGCTAAGATATTATAGCTTTTTCGATTAAAGTGGCGCGTATTTCGAGCAATTAACTTCCTTAAATTTTCGCAGCTTATCGGCCGATTATCGTACGTATTAACAAAAGGAGCTAAACGTTGAATATTAAATACGGCCTTTTATATCCTGTATTTGTTTCGGATAATACCTTTTTAATACGGAATATACGGGGGATTTACGCTTAATACTGTAACAAACCTGTCATACAACCACCTAGGAGTATAAGCAGTATCCGGAATGGGTTCTTGATTTACAGGTAATAATAGAGCGAAGAAGAATTCAGTAAACTGTTCGTTAAAGGGATTTGCGAGACTTTTCCTTTAATCGGAAAACGTTACCTTTAATTAAAGACTTAGATTAATAGCTAAAGAACAAAACTTAGTAGGTAGCTATTTACAAGATATATGGAAGCTTTATATGTTTTTTTTCCTTTAGTATAACCTCCGTCTAGTTTCTATAATATCTTTGCGGTATCTTTGTAATATCTTTATAGTGTTTCTGTGATATCTTTATAGGGTTTCTATAGTTCCCGCAGAGATTATTTTTAGCATCGAGGTTTATCCGACTTAAGGCTATTTACTTTTTGGATACCCGCAAAAAGGACGGAAAATTCTAATGAGTAATATTATTCCTCTTTTTCGAAATTTTTGTCCTTAAAGATATAATAAGTACGTTCTTTTCGTTATTTGTTTCCTTTATCTAGTAATTTTTAGTTTGTTATTATGTCAGGTCCGTTACGAAAATGCGTCAATTTTTTTACCGCGAGTTGAAAAGACCTAATTTATTTTATTTTAAATAGAAGTTAAAGCTTCGCGATTAATTATTTTAGTAGCGATTAAAAAGGTTTTAGACGAATAGGACTTTTATCGATATAGCGTCCCGATCGAAATTAAGATTAACGGAAGCTTAGAAAACAAGGGCGAGGTTATTAAAGCCTGTAACGTATTAAAGATTAAGAGGAAAGTTGGTACCGCGTATAAAGCCTGGCGACAAGGCCTAGTCGAAAGAAAATACGTCCTAATCGTTAAAGTTTTGATAAAAGCGACGAATAGTACTGGCAAAAGATAGGTTAAACTTTTGTCCAAGATGATCTTCGCCGACAATACCATTGTAAAAGGTTATGGCCTTAGCCTTTATAAACTGCTGTACGGATAAAAAGCGCTTTTACCGATCGAGATAATTCTGTGATATAGAAAATTATAACTTGGAACCAAAATATTTCGAAAAAAGATTTTATTACGTAAAGGATTCAGCTCTTAAAAAGGAAAGTTAATAACGTAACCAAGGCTGCCAAGGTAATCGCTGATTAGCGTTGCAAAGCTGTTAAACTAACGAGCGAAAGGGATAAAAATAAAATAAAATATAAATTTTTAAAAACGGATAACGTGCCACACAAGCGAGCGAGACACTTTTTGGCACCTCGCAACAACAAATCCAAATAACTCAACCACAACACATCCAATTAATTCCAATCAATCGTATTATCTTGCGCCGACTGTATTTATAGCTTCTGGACAAGTGCACGCATTATATTAAGGCTTGTTGCGGACGCTATATTGCTATTCCTTCCTGCTAACCCGCGCCCAACCGACTAACGCCCAACCGCGTCCAAGTTAATATTTCTCCCATTTCGTACGACCCAAAGCCGACCGACTAGATAACTATTCTCGACCGAATCCTTGACCTAAATACTCGAGCATTTCTTGTCCGGCTTGAATACGTTAAAGATAGACGTCGGAGAACGTGTTATAGGACGCGTTGGGAGGGCGTTGGGAAGGCGTTAGAGAGCATGTTGGGGTCCGTGCGGGGCGTTTCGCGGGGCGTCTTGCGGGACGTGTGACAGGGCGTGTCGGGCTTGATTTCGCAACAATTCGATACCTACGCAATGAAATGATTAAAACAAACGTTTCCCAGAAAGATGAATACGTGCTATATAGGATAAACAAGGTCTTCTAGCCAGCAGAAAGGTTGTAGCAAGGAATTGCTGCTAATAGCTGCTGAAGTTGATCGGTCGCGGTCGGCTTAAGGAGAAGGAATGGTAACCTGGCGTCCGTAACAAGCGTTGATATAATGCGTGCACTTGTCCAGAAGCTATAGATACAGTCGGCGCAAGATAATACGATTGATTAGAATCAATTGGATTTGTTGTGGTTGAGTTATTTGGATTTGTTGTTGCGAGGTGTCAAAAAGTGTCTCGCTCGCTTGTGTGTCTCGCTCGCTTGTGTGTCTCGCTCGCTTGTGTGTCTCGCTCGCTTGTGTGTCTCGCTCGCTTGTGTGTCTCGCTCGCTTGTGTAGCACGTTAACCTAGTATTATTATATAATACGTTACAATATATAAATATATTTAAGGATATAAAGCTAAAGTACTGCTAAATTAAACTATATCTAATTAATAAAACTATTAAGTTAAATATTTATTGCGTAAAGAAAATTAATAAAACAAAGTTGTAAGATAATTCTTTCTTAATAAATTAAAATAATTTGTAAAAATCGAAAAAGGATATTACAACCCGGTTTATTTATAAGAAAACGCTTAAACGAAATTACTTTTTAATCAACTTAACGATACCATATCGGATATTTTGCACGTTGCAAATATTAAGCTACTGGAAAACTGGTAGCTTAAAACTTTAAAACATATAAAACAAATATTAAAGTACAAATACCTAATAGCAGATTTAGCGGCTATACGGTTGTAAACGATAATAACATAACAAAGATTAAACGATTAAAAAAGCAGAAGAAATGAACGCGATTAATTACGAAAAACTAAATTATAATAATTTTTTTAAATGCTTTTACTACTTAGCTTACCGATATCTTATACGATAATTACGATACCTTACTTGTAATCGGTATATCTGGTTATATTCGTCCGGTATAAGGAATTAATGGCCTTTTTTTTAACTCTGCTTCGAAGCTAATTTTTATCGTATATTTTAAAAACAAAACAAAATTTTATACGAATATTTTCCTTAACTTCTGGTAATTGTAGATAGCTGCCTTTAAATACTTTAAACCGTTCGTCTCGGACGATATAATTATATTTTTAATAACCCGATATAATTATTATAAGTATTATTAAAAAAACTGGAATTAATCAGTACTCAAAAAATAAGTACATTCTGCATTAATTAAGTTGCTCCGATATTATATATCGTTTTTGGCAAATTTCGCAAGGCATTAAGTTAGGTATACCGAATACCTAGATAAAAATCAAACTGTAACGTACCGGAAGTTTTTAACAAATAAATCTATAAAGTAATTTATAAGATCGGCCCGATAAACTTCGACGTATACTAAATACGATCGTAACCGTTTTACTATCTAGAAGTAGTTAATTATATTGGATTAAGTATTTACGGCCGACAAAAAATTTCTATCCTCGATTTGCTATTGCATATACCGACTAATAGCCAATTACCGAATAAACTGATAAATATAACCTTAAGTATTTATATTAATTAACGGATTTTATTAACGATGTTACGGAATAAAAGAAAATATTTACTTCGATATGCTTATATATAACGTAAAATAAAACATTTTATTAATTTTAAAAGCGAATTACGTCCTTCAATTAGTAAGATAAATACGAGATAAACGTAACGTTTCGATATTAATATATAATCCGGGAATACGATCAGTAATACAAGGACGTACCGGATATACTATGATTGTCGAAACCGTTGATAAAAACCTAGCGATAGAACTATTACGGGGTATCAGTATATTAATTAGAAGAAGGACAGCCGATACCGATCGTCGACCACCGATTATTTATTTAACCATACCAAGAACCGGACTGGATTTTAAAAGTATTTTAATTACTTCTGTTAATAGAAGTATATGTCGAGCCGGTCAAAGTTTTAAAAGCAGTAAATTATTTATAACGTACTACACAAGCTCACCGCTCACACAAACTCACCGCTCGCTTTTTGACACCTCGCAACAATCAATCTAAATAACTCAACAATAACACATCGCATTGATTAAAATTAATCGAATTCTTCTTCGCTAGATATCTCTACAACTTCTTTACAAATACGCGCATTATGTTCGGGCTTGCTGTAGACGCTACACTTCCGTTTCTTGGTTTTAATCCTTTTGCGACGACCCCTTCCAGCTGCTGTTAGCTGTATTTTCTTTTACTACCCCCTTCTTTTTGGGCTAAAAAAGCTTATCCTTTTTATATAGTAAGTGTTTTTTCTTTTTAAAAACGTTTATTTTTGGTCTTGCGACGTTTGCTTAAAATGTAGTTCGTTTCTCATAATTAGGTAGCTTTGTTACGAAGAAAGATATTCTCGTATGGAAGTACTAAGTAACTTTTAGCTAAAAAATTAACCGATTTAGCCATTTTAGTTAACGAGCTACCTTATTAGTTTTTAATCTTTTTTTACAAATAACGTAATTGTCGCGTTACTTTTTAATATTTTTAGGGGTTTTCGCGGGCGGGAAACGAATGGAACCGGCAAAGGTTAGCGGGCAGACGGTCGGCGTAGACATAACTAAAGAAATTTCCAATTTTAAAAGAACGTTATTGGGATTAAATAGAATAAGACCAGCTTTCGCGAATCTAGATTTAATGTTATTGGACGTTATAGCAGCTTGGAACGCGTCGTAAAAGCCGGCAAAAAAAATCTTCTTTGGCAATATGGATATAATGGCGTCGTATTAGATTTTTGATATACCGCGAATAAGCGCGTTTTAAAATAGAAAAACAAGATACGTTAAAAGGTCAAGGCCGATGAAAAAAATGCGCGGGCATATAAAGCGTAATAATGTTGTTATTGGCGTAGTATTTTTCGAATTCTATCGAATAGTAACTTTTGTAACCGTCGAGGATAAGGAAACGTTTCGAACCTTTTATTCGCGTTCGGATATGTTTGTCAAAATGTTAAATTTATTCGAGACCTAATTTATTTATTATTTAATTATTATTACCTAATGCGATCTTTTAATCGGCTGCTAGCAATAAATTATCGCGCTATTAAAACTTAAAATGATATTTTTTTACTATAATAACAAATAGTAGCATAATTTAACTTTGGAAATTAATAGTTTAGATAGTTATAACTTATTTTTTTATTCCTTTATTGCGCTTATTTAGATTTTTTACGTCTTTCGGTATTGATAATTATTATATCCCTTACCATAAAAAGCTTTATCAAAAAGCTAATTTTGTTAAAGTTGTAAATATCCTTTTTTGTAATGCCGTATTTCGCGATTGTAACCCGAATAAGTTCGAACTATTTGCGAAATGTTTCTAGATTTTCAGCTAGGACCCATTAATAATCGATCTTCCGATTTAAACGCGTTTGAAGTTTTTTTTGCCGTTTAATAAAATTCGACGCCCAGTTAATTCCGACGCATCTCATAACGCGTTAAACAAGCAATAGATTAGCCATATTTTCAACGTACTGAAGCCGGACAGGAAGCGTTCGGGTATTTAGGTTAAAGATTCGGTCGACAATCGATTATTCTTTTGTTGGCTTCAATTTTCACGAATTAAGGATAATGTCGGCTCGGGAAGCTATACCGTTGTATCGGTCTTTTAAAGTACATTCGAGAACGTTGTATATCGAATAAAGACGTTTATAGCTAAGCTTTGAGTTTTGTTTTTTAGCCTGGATGGCTAGATTCATCCTGTTTTCTTTTGTAAGCCGTTCTATATTGTTGATATTAAGGAATAAACAATTGAAGTTGGGTGTTTGCGAGGTGCCAAAAAACGAGCGGTGAGCTTGTGTGAGCGGTAAGCTTGTGTAGTACGTTACCTGGTATCTCTGGTAATAAAATGTCTTAATTAGGGGTTATATTACGGAATTTGTACTGGAAGGTAAAGGTAAGGTTAAAAATAAATATTCGACGATATATTAAGTTGAATAATTTGCGAATGTTGTTAAGTTTATATGGAAATTCGAAATTCCGAATATTACCTAAAAACTTATCGATACGACGAGTTAATAACCTGGAGAATATGGATAAGTTTAACGCCGCCAAGATCTTATAACGTTAATTAAAGATACGGTCCAACTTTTCGATATTTGCTTTAATCCTAGGATTGACAGGTTTTTTAATACCAGGATTTAAAGGCCTATTTATCCGGTCTGGATTGTTTCTTAATAAACGATTTTCTTATAAAACGAATCAAATTACCTAGGTTTGTATTTTTGCGCAAATCTTAGAGATTGCGTAAATTTAGTAATCGATAAAAATCTATAATAGTATTAATCGGTATAATAAAATAACGTACTATACAAGTAAGCGGCTGTTACGGATTGAGATCTCCCGTTGTCTGCGGGAGACCAAAAGGGGAATGACCTCGGGTCGGGTAAATTTCGGTGCCAAGAATGGTCTTTGCGGAGCCTATAGAGACATTACAGAAACATCTCAGAGATATTACAGAGATATTACAGAAATCAGGCAGAGGATATATTGGAGGGAAAAAAATATATAAGGCTTTTATAATTCCTTATAAATAGCACTTACTTAATTTCGCTTTTTAGCTATTAATTTAAGTTTTTAATTAAAGGTATCGTTTTTCGATTAAGGGAAAAGTCCGTAAATTTTTTTAACGAATAAATTACTAAATTATTTTTCGCCTTATTATTACCTGCAAATTAAGAATTCTTTTTAGATATTAATTATACTTTTAGGTAATTATGTAATAAGTTCGTTATATTTTAATAACTTTTTAATTAATAACCGACGAATGGTTTAAGGTTTAATTAAGTATAAGCTTTTTTAAATTTAATAAAGACGATATTATAAGACGGCGTTTAAAAGATAAACGATATATCTAATTATTATTATTAGCCAGTAAGAGATTAATATCTGGATTAAAACATTTTACCTTTTATTAAAAAAGTCCTTTTTTTAATTTTTTAATTGACAACATAACCCCCTTTATTATTCGGTCTTAAAAAAAACTTTTGTTTGTTTTGCAACAATTTTTCCCGGCTTTTAAAAAAACCATTAAGGTCCAGGAAAACGAACCGAAAAAGGAAAAAAAGGAATCCAATAACTCGAAAGGTAAGGAAAAAGAACTTACAATTAACGACAAGCTACGTATTTTGATAACTAAACTTTAGGCGGTAAAAAGGGAAAATGTTAAATTCGTTCGATAACAAAAGTTTTCGATATTACCTTTATTTAGCGCGAATTAATTCCGCGAAAATATTGTTTTATCCCTTGCTTATTATAAAATGCCAAAGGTTAAAAGTTACAAACTAACCTTTCCAAAACCTTACGACGGTATTACAAATATAAAAGGATTTTTGGTTTAGGCTAAACTTTACCTTAAATTTTATAAAAATTCTTTAATGGAAAATTATTAAAAAGTAATGGTTATTTTTTAGTTATTTATCGGAAAAGTTCTTTTATGGTCCGAATTTATTATAAACGATTACCTTATAAATTATCTTAATTAATTTTCCGATTTAACTAATTATATTTTCGGTAATTATAAATATTTTTTAAAAAAATACGAACTTTATTTGGAAATTCCGATAGAAAATAATATACGGTCGAATAATTACACTTTTTTTAGTAAACCAAGTTAGCAGCCGAATATACGATTAAATTTAATCGCTTTATATTAATTTTTAATTTCCTAAAAAATGTATTATTTTATCCTTTTTATAATAACTTAAAATTATAAGTTAAGGATAAAATATATAAAGTACTTAAAATTGGCCCTTTTCAGGATTATATTAACAAAACTATTAATACCGATCGACGTATTTTTAAAAGATATTTGGAAAAAAAAAGATTCGACAAAAAAAGGGACGATCGAAGTTTTAATAATAAGCCCCAAAAAAGCAAAAATAAGGACAGAACCTAAAAAGAAACGAATACTATTTTTAGGGAACTTAAAAAGAACAAATTAAATGTTAAATGCTTTAACTATAACAAGAAAAGTTATTACAAAAACGAAAGTCGTTTCCCAGCTAAAAAGAATTCCAAAAAGGAAAGGATTCTTCAAAAAAAGGCCCAAGTAACCGAATAAGAAACAAATAATAAAAGCGAAAAAAAAAGGAAATTAATTTTACTTTTTTCCAGCAGGAATATGCTATCGCGACGACCCATTATAAACCAAACGGCGACTAAAAGTACGAACGTTACCCGATTTGCCAAAATCAAACAGCCAAAGCCTGCAAGTATCATCCCGGATAACCAGCTTTCAGGATAGCCATAAAGCTAGAATACGAATATTATTTGGATGTGTAAAAATACGAAATACATTACGAATATAACCAAATGCGCCCAGAATTTAGCAACTACGGGTAAAAAACCCCTAAATCCAGCGAATCTCTAAAACGGATAATATACTTCAAAACCGAAACTCCTAAATAGGATTCTGTTAATAAATACGAACTTTTCCATTTTTCGGCCTGTAACGATAACGATTATCCAATTTATTTTCGAACCAAGGAAAATAACGATTATTGGCCCGGTTGGAACGAAAAAACCCTTACAGAATCTGATAACGATTATAAATATATCGAAATTCCCCGATAGCCCGAATACCCTCGATCTTGTTATTTGCACCCTAATTCGGATTAAAGCCGAAAAGCTATTACTTAAGGTTATTTATGTTATACCTTTATACTATACTTAATACATAAACTTTTGGATATAGAAGTAAGCCTTATAAAAATCTTAACTGCGAATCGGAAACCTTTTTAAACGTTAAAAGTAAAAATTATTAAGGTAAAATGCTAAATTAACCAACAAAGGTAATATATTTATATAACCGATAAATGTACCAAATACGTAATTAAGAAAGCCCGCGAATAAAAACGGCTTTTAACGAATAAAATTACGAAGTTAAAAAACGGCAAAGGTTTTCGAAATTAAGGTATCGAGAAGTTTTGCGAATTAAAACCTTATGCAAAACAAAAAAAAGAATTACGAAACCAAATTAAAATTCCTATCCAATATTAAAGCCAAACTTTTAAAACCATAATTAACTTTAAGGGAAAAAGTAACTTTATTTCGCCAACCGTAACCGAAAAATATTACATTTTTTAAAGATATAAACTAGAATTTTACAAATTACGGATAATTAATGAAAATCTTTCTTAATACGATAATAAACGAATCCTTAAAAAAATTAAAAAATTTTTAATATAAATTTAAAGGTATTAAAAACATCTTACCTTGGATATCGCCGACATTTCAGGCTATAATGTTATTTTGGGAATGCCGTAACTTAATTCCAGTAACCCGTTAATTAATTGGAAAATTTGATAGCTTTCTTAAAATTACGAATCAACTTTTTTAAAAAAGGGTTTAAAAAAAATCTGCTACATAATCCGAAAAGCCAAAATATCAAACTTTACCAATATTATATTTCCAAAATACTAACGTTTCGAACGACTTTTTAAGGACAGAAAAAATTACGAACTGTTTTTATACGGATAATAAAATTATCGTATACTTATTAAAAAAGGATATTATCTTAAGTTTTACAAAATTTACTATATAAATTTAAAAAAAGTAAAAGCTTTATAAAAAAGTATCCAGTTAAACCTACAAAAAGGTTACATTTAGCCATCCGAATTTCCCGTAAGATATCTTATACTTATAATACCCAAAATTAAGAACGGCAAGCAGAAAATCGATTAAGATGGAAATTCGGTTTATCGACGCGTGGTCGACTATCGACAGTCAAACGATATTACCATTAAAAACGGATATCCTTTAACCTTAATAAATATTTTAAGGAAAAACGTAAGCAAAGTTAAATAATTTATTGCATTAAATCTTTAAAACGGGTATTACCGCATTAAAATAACAAAAAGAAAAAAATGGAAAACTGCTTTTCGAACGATATATCGACATTACGAATATCGAATTATGCTTTTAGGATTTATTAATACCCTTACTAATTTCCAACGCCTAATTATAACCATACTTAAGAAATTCCTAAATAAATATATTTTTATTTACCTCGACGACATCCTCATTTATTCCGAAACGTTAAAAAAATATAAAAAATATATTTTCCAGATTTTTAAAGCTTTAAATAAAGCAAATATCCGAATTAATCCCGCCAAAAATGTATAATATACGCAAAAATTAAATTATTTAGGATTTACCCTTACTTCCGGTTAAATTTAAATACAGGATTCCAAATTAAAAGTAATTAAAAATTGGCCTATTTTTAATAAGGTAACCGTTACCGATATCCGGCAGATTTTAGGATTTACGGGTTACGTACGTAACTTAATTAAAGGATATAAAGATATTATTAAAGCTTTAACAAAATTTACAATTAAAGAATATGTTAAAAAAGAATTTAAAGTTTTAAAAAAAATTAAAAAAGTTTTTCAGCTACTTAAAAATAAAATTACTAAAACGTTAATAATAAGATTGCCCAACGCCGACAGAAAAAAACGCCTAAAACCAAACGCCTTAAATTATACCTTAGGCGTAATTTTAAAGTAACAAAAGGATAATAAAAAATAATATTTAATAACCTATTATTTTAAAATCTTTCGAAACGCAAAATTCCGATATAAAATTCACGACAAAAAGCTGCTAACGATTATTAACGCTTTTAAAAAATAAAAACCTTTTCTTAATAAAATTAAAAAGCTTTTCGATATTTACTTAAATTACAAAAACTTTACCCGGTTTATAACGACTTAAAAATTAAATAAACGTTACGAAACTTAAATAGTTTTCCTATCAAAATATAACTTTCAAATTTACCATATTAAAAGAAAAAAAATATCCAAGTAAATATCTTAAGTCGCAAAAAAGATTATAATTCTAAGGTTCCGAAACGTCGAATGTAAGTGCTGTAATAAACTAAGGACGGTACTTTACGGTTATATAAAATATTAAAGTAATTTACCTTAAAATTTTTAACGAAATTCCGAAATTCTTATAATAAGAAAAAGCAAAAAAAATGCAATTATTAAATAAATAACTTGAAAACTAACTGTTATACCGTAGCAAAATCTATATCCCTCGAAATTAACAAAAGCAATTCGTTAAAGAATTTTACGAAAATCCGTTATACGGACATTAAAATATTTTCAAAATTATTAAACGATTACAGGAAAAATACAATTTTCCAAGACTTCGACGAACTATTAAGCAGATAATTAAAAATTGTAATATCTATAATAAGGCAAAAATAACTTAACATAAGCTTTATAAACTTTTATAACCTATAGATATTCCAAAAAAAGCTTAAAATATTATGGCTTAAGATTTTATTACCGGTTTATTTTTATCAAAAAATCCCGTTACTAGAATTTAATACGATAAAATATAAATAATCGTTAAGAAATTTATTAAATATAAATACTTTTTATCTTTTAAAGGAAACGTAACGGGAAAATAATTAATTTACGTCTTTATCCGATATTACCTCGATAAATATAAAATACCAAAAAAAAATATTTTAAATAGGGATAAACTTTTTATATTAACGTTTGCTACTAACTTTTTTAAATAAATAAGCGCTAAACTTAAATTTTTTACACCATATTACCTATAAATAAATAAATAAATAAATAAATAAATAAATAAATAAATAAATAAATAAATAAATAAATAAATAAATAAATAAATAAATAAATAAATTAAAGATACCCAGTACAGAATTAAATAGAAAAGTTACTCAGATTCTGGAAATACTTAAAAACTCGCAAAAAATCTTATAAACGCCCAACGTTTTCTAAAGAACTTTTACTAACAACGTCGACGGCGCTAAGATTAAAATCGTTCCAAGAAAAGCCTTACAAGGTGTAAATAATTTCCTTGTCGAAAGCGCTAATAATAGCAATCAGTTAACGCTGTTCTTCCTCCAAACGTTCCTGTACTTCCAGTTCGCCTACGGATGCTAATCCTTAACGAATCAAAATCAACGTCTTTTCGCGAAAAGTATTTGTAATTTCTCGAAACGAATTAAACGAAATTAGATTTTAGAAAGCTTGGTAAAGGCGTCTTATATATCTTATTAAGCCTCGACCAGTTAGGCTTTGGCTACCTGTTGCGCTCGGTCAAAACGGGCGTTTTCATAACTAATATTGTTAAGGGAGAATAAATGTTATGGCGAAAAGGAGTTAGCATGAAAAGAGACGGTCGGAAAATATGGGACACATTTCTGGTATAGGCCTTAGATCACGTAACTGACTCTAAGGTCTCAAGGTACTTGGCGTTTTAAGCCCTTTAAGCTTGTAGGACGGCTTAAAAGGCCTAAGAGTTTAAACCGCTTAAGCACTTTAAAATAAGATTAAAATATGTAAGTTTACTATTTCCTATAATTTAAATAGCATAAGCTTACAATTACAATTTGGTTATCTAGATTTACATTTGCTATTACCAAACGTAACTATTACTTTATTGCTTAAATTTTTACGATACTACTGCTAAGATAAACCGTACGGCTTAGGTTTAATAATTGGTTAAGCTTATAACCGTTATACGTTGCAAGCTTTTGTTTAGTAATACTGTTTAACTTTGAATAATACTTAACACTATCAGAATATCGACCAGCACCGAAACTACCGTTCTTACCCTGGGTTAGCAGCTACAAAAACGCGTCCAGCAGCTCGAGGCCTACGTTTAGCAGCTTATTACTTAGACCGCCGTTCCAGCTAACCCAGTGCCAACAGTTACTTCAAGACTTAAAGTCAAAAAGCCCGAACTTTACGATGGTACAGGAAGCGTTTAAGGCTTTTTAACCCAGGCCAAAATGTACCTACGGTTGGGAATAATCGAGAGCAAAGTTAATAAAATCCTTATTATAGCAGGATTTTTTAAAGGGAACGTTTTAGATTAATTCGAGCGTATACTGCGAAACTACCTAGAAAATACAACAAATAACTAAAGAATTACTACTAAAAACATTTTTAATAATTATACTATCTTCGAACAAAAGCTTAAGAATAACTTTAATAACCCGGACGTAAAGTGAAAAACTACGCAAAACCTCTTGCAGCTTAAATAAAAGGAACCAGCTTCTAAGTATGCAATCGAATTTAGAAACTTTATAGTTAAGGTAAAATAAATGGACGACGAAAAAAATACCTTGATTAACGTTTATTTTTAAAAAGATTAAAGAACGATATTAAGGACAAAATCATTAAAATCGAACGACTTAACATATTCGACAAATATATCGCTAAGGTTATAAAAATCGACAATCGACAGTTTCAACGACGATAAAAACGACAAAAATTGTTCGCCCTAGGATCCAAATTCCAAGGAGTTAACCAAAGCCGATAACGCTTTACGCTTTCTACCTCCTATAAAACTTAATCAAAACCGATAAAGATAGAAGCTATTTAATTAAAAAATAAAAAGTCCGTTATCTACTATAATTACAGTAAGCCCGGATATATAACGCGAAAATGCAAAGCCCGAAAAAGGTACACTAAGCTTCAATTCCTAAGAATTAGTACAAAACGGAACTTGGCAACAGAAAAATGATTAATATAATCCGCGCCAAAAATAACGACAACCCTTTACTTAAAGTGTGACAGGGGATAAGAAAGGCGAAAAGGCCATCCCAAGCAGAAGCCAGAAAAGCTAGATCTATTAAGCTAGCAGTTACCCAGTGGCTACAAAAGCACGAAGGATGGAAAAAGCTAAGCGACTATAAACTGCTTTTTCGCGCGCAACAAAAACGATGGCAAAAAAATAACCAATTAATGCTTGATATATAGCTAAAAAAATACCAAAGATAGGACAAGAACTTATACCCAGGAAAGCTTAACTGATACGGAAAGTTCTACGCGGTTAACTATCGACGAGAGCAGTGTAAAATATATAAGGATAAGAAAAATATATCGCGTAACGGATTACGCGCATATAGTGACAAGGTTTCGATTTTAAAGTCGAAGCGGAAAAGATCTTAGAAACTAGAAGTGGTACCGACACCTACGAGAAATAACGACAATGGAACAAATCGACGAGCTGGCAGCAACTAGGAACTGGCCAAAAGGAAAGCATTACCTTATAAATGAACTCCAGAATTACTACGAATAGTGCGATTACTAAATGTAAAAGGAACTGATCCAAAAAACAGTGGAAAAATATTGCCAGAAAATGATTACCGATTTACAAATTTAGCTAACCTTTACGGAAAATCTAAAAGAACGATCGGTTATATAAGAGAAAATTCGTTCTTTTTCGAATAAAAGCTGGAAAACTCCAAAGGCAAAATACATTACCAAAAAACGCTCTAAAATTATGTGAAATATTTGACAGTAACGTTACGCCGATAGGAACAGCAGTTAAAATGGGTCCAAAACGAGAATAAAAGATTTGAGGAAAACATTTAACAATTCGAAAATAATCTAAAAAATTCGAGTTACTTGTAATAAAGCTCTAAGCTGGCAGAAAGAACGGAAATAGATAATAACACCTTAAAGAAGCTTTAAACGCAATAAAAACAGTACGAAAAAAACTGATTACGGTACAAGTACGAATTAAAAATAAGCGATATACTGTATTTGCAAACCCCGACATAACAAAAGGTAGTTATATCGCCCTAAAAGTAATTAAGGAACTACAGTTATTATGGAAAGATAAAAAATACCTTTACGAAATTGAAAATGCCGAAGGTTAAATATTTAGTTACGATAATAGATAAGTCCGATACAAAATTAATTACTCTAAGACCTTTGTGGAACGAAAAAGATAAAGTATTAATTGCGATATTATCTCTATAAAGGATTACGATTTAATTCTACGTTTATTATAATTGGAATTATATAACTCGGTTATTAATTAAAAGATTTGCGAAATAAATTACGATTTATTTTTTATACAATAATCTAGAGGACGAAAAATCTTAATACTTAATTAATAAAGATAACTAATATAAGCGTAAAAAAGCGGTAAAAATCTGATTGTTTAAAATAATATCATATATTAAGAAAAAAAGACATAACGTAAAAATACGACGTATTATCGCTAACCTTAAAATACGATTCAGGTAAATAAATAACAATTTAAAACGACCGCTCGAAAAGATATAAAAATAAATAGCTAAAGTATTCCTATAATATTATAAGTACGACAAGTTACTTAAAAAGGAACTTGATATCAAATTATTAAACTATAGCTGATAGGATTACGAAATAATTTTAAAAGAAATAGCAAAAGTATTGCCACTTACTCGATATATAACCTGAACTATACAAAGTTACATAGGTTTCGTAATTACTTTAAAGATAGGTTTCGCGAAAAATAAATATAACATTTAAATTTATTAACTGGTTACTTTATATTTTTCGTACTGAAAAAAGAAAAACGTTTCGATTAACGGTGGATTCTCAACAATTTAACGATATTACCATCAAGGACAAAATGCCGTTATTACTAATTACTAAAATAAAAAGCGGTTTATACGAAACAAAATAATTTACAACTATCGATTTTCGAAATAGCTATAACATAATTCGGATCAAGAAGGGAGACGAATAAAAAACAGCTTTCCGAACGAAATATAGCTTATACAAATACTTAATAACCCCTATAGGATTAACCAACGCACTAACAACCTTCTAACGAATAATGAATTACGTTTTAAAAAAATATCTAGATATTTTTATAGTTGGTTACCTTGACGACATTCGTATCTACTTAAAAACTGAATAGAAGTACGAAGAATACGTTTATCAGGTTCTACAGACGCTATAAATGCCAAACTTTTAGTTAATACCGAAAAGAAGCTAATTTTATAAGCAAAATGTTAAATTTCTAGGATATATTATTACGCTAGGATAAATTCGTATAAACCTTAAAAAGTTATTAACAGTTAAGAATTAAGCGCAGCTTATTAATATTAAAAAAATATAAGTATTTTTTAAATTTGCCAATTATTCCAGACGATTTATACGTAATTTCAGCAAAATTGATATGCCATTAACAGAACTTACTAAAAAGTATAAACAGTTTAAATAAATTTTAAAAGAAAAAATAGCGTTTCAAAAAATTAAAAACGCTTTTTATTAGTACACTAGAACTAATTACATACGACCTAAAGCAATTAATCGAGCTAAAAGCCGACATTTTAGATTATACTTTAAAAGCTATAATCGAATATCGAAACGATTAAGCAATATTTTACCCTATTACGTTTTATTTTTATAAGTTATAGAAAGTAAAACTAAATTACCTTATTTACGACAAGAAGTTTCTAGCTACCGTTACCGCTTTTAAAAACTTTAAACATTACTTTAAAAGCAATATATATTAAATTAAGGTATATACGGATTACAAAAACATTATACATTTCTTTAAGATACGAGAACTTATTGGAAGACAAATGCGTTATGCGGAAAAACCTTTTTAATACGATTACGTTATTATTTATCAAAAAGGATTAAAAAAAACAAAGTAAACGTATTTAACAAACGGCCTAGCCTGGAAAAACTAAAAGTTAAGGCATAATAAATAATTTTAAATATAATACCCGAAAGATACTTAAAGCAACAACGGATAGTTATGATATAAATAAAATTACCTGGTATATATTAACGTATCCGATAATATAATACTAATCATCTAGCAAAATACTAAACAGATAAAATACAAGTATTTGAAAACCTATAAAGAACCTAATACGGGATATATACAAACACCCGGTACATAAATACCCAGGGGTTTACAAAACTTTAAAACGTTTATAACGAACGTATTATTTTCCTAAAATAAAAATTATAGTATAAAAGGTAATACGATAATACGATATCTGTGCTAAGGCAAAAGATATGACGACATAAATCTTGCGTAAAATTACAACCTTTATTAATCGTTAAATAGCTATAACGTACCACACCACCGAACGGGACATACCACCAAGCGGGACACTTTTTGGCACCTTCCAATAATACATTCCAGTTACTTAACTACAATACATTTAATCAGCCCAAATTAATCGAATACTTCTTTGCTAACTAGATTTACAGCTTCTTTCTAAGTGCACGTATTATATTAAGGCTTGTTGCGGACGCCATGTTGCCATTTCTTGCTTCCAACCCGCCTGCGACCGATTACTTCTTAACGCGTCCAAGCTAATATTACCCCTATTTCGGACGACCTACAGCCGACCGACTAGATAATTATTCTCGACCGAATCCTTAATTTAAATACGCGAGCATTTCTTGTCCGGCTTTAATACGTTGAAGATATATGGCAGAGAACGTGTTATGGGACGTGTTAGAAACGGGCTGGAGGGCGTGTTGGGGGGTCCGTGCGGGGCGTCTCGCGGGGCGTGTAGCGGGCCGTATAGCAGGGCGTGTGGCAGGGCGTATCGGACTTGATTTTGCAATAACTCGAAACCTATATAATTATACGATTAAAACAAACGTTTTCCAAAGAGATGAATATTTGCTATATAGGAGGAACAAGTTCTTTTAGCCGGCAGAAAGGCTGTAGCAAAGAATTGCTGCTAACAGCTGCTGAAGTTAGGCGGTTACGGGCGGATTGGCAGGAAGAAATGGCAATATGGCGTCCGTAACAAGCCTTAATATAATGCGTGCACTTGTCCAGAAGCTGTAGATACGGTCAGCAAAAGAATGTACGATTGATTGGAATCAATGAGATGTATTGTGGTTGAGTTATTTGAGTATGTTGTTGAAGGGTGCCAAGAAGTGTCCCGTTCGGTGGTGTGTCCCGTTCGGTGGTGTGGTACGTTAAGACTTTATTACATTTAATTTTATTATTAAATTTCTTTTATTAAAAAATCTAGCAATAGGAATATATTACGATAATATTTTCGTAATTATTAATCGATTTTTGAAACTCTTTTATTTTTTACTTTATAACGAAAATACCAATATAAAACAATTCGTATATATTTTCCTTAAATATATTTTCGGCACTGACGGACTTTTAACGGAAATTATTTCAGACAAAAGTATTAACATGCCACACATATGAGCGAGAGACACATATAAGCGAACCACTTTCCTAGCCATTCCAACTATTTATCTTTAATGGTCTATTTCTTAATACTAACATTATGGAACGCCTTATAAAAGAAGCGAAAATGAACCTAGCTATTAGGCTAAAAAACGAGACCCGAAATTTAGTTACAGAAAGCTTAGTTTTGCTTATAAAGTTCTGTATTTTACTTTAGTATACCGTTTTACCGATAAATACGCCCGAGCCGATATTATCTGTCCTTTACAGAAATTGACGCCGACCGAAGAAAAACCGATTGTCGATCGAATCCTTAACCTAAATACGCGAACGTTTCCTGTTCGGCCTTAGCATGTTAAAGATATAGCTAATATACTGCTAGCCCAGCACGTTGTAAAACGCGTTAAAATTAAGTAGGCGTCGAACTTTGTTAAACGGCAAGAAAAATTCCAAACGCGTTTAAATGGGAAAATCGATTATTCACGGATCTTTTCCGAAAATCCGGAAGCATTTCGCAAGTAGTTCGAATTTGTTCGGGCTACAATCGCAAAATACGGCATCGTAAAAAAGGATATTTACAGCTTCGACGAAATTAAATTTTTAATAAGGCTTTTTATAGCAACGAGCATAATAATTACCAGTACCAAAAAAAGTAAAAAGTTTAAACAAGCGCAATAAAGGAATAAAAAATAAGTTACAGTTATCGAAGTTATGAATTTCTAAAGTTAAGTTACGCCGTTATTTATTATCACAGCGGGAAAATATTATTTTAAGTTTTAATAATGCGATAACTTATTGCTAGCAGCGGAATAAAAAATCGAGTTAAGTAATAATAATTGGATAACAAATAAATTAAGTTTCGAATAAATCCAGCATTTTAATAAATATTTCGGACGCGTAAAAAAGGTTTAAAACGTTTCCTTATTTTAGACGGCTACGAAAGCTATTATTCGATAAAATTCGAAAAATACTGCGCTAATAATAATATTATTACGCTTTATATACCCGCGTATTCTTCGTATCGATTTTGACTTTTTAATATATATTTTTTTTGATTTTAAAACGGGTTTATTTGCGGTACATCGAAAACTTAATACGACGCTATTATACCTATACTGCCAAAGAAGATTTTTTTTGCCGGCTTTTACGACGCGTTCCAAACTGCTATAACGTCCGATAATATCAAATCTAGATTCGCGAAATCTGGTCTTATTCCATTCGATCCTAATAACGTTTTTTTCGAATTGGACGTTTTTCTAATTATGCCTACGCCGACCGTTTCCCCGTTAACCTCCGCCGGTTCCATTTTACTTCCCGTAAAAACTCCTAAAAATATTCGTAAAGCAACAAAACAAGGACGATACTCACAAAAGAAAATTAAAAATCATCAAGTTGG
Organism: Monosporascus sp. mg162; assembly: GCA_004155945.1. Taxonomy (NCBI): domain Eukaryota; kingdom Fungi; phylum Ascomycota; class Sordariomycetes; order Xylariales; genus Monosporascus; species Monosporascus sp. mg162. Next base: position 37,294 of record QJNY01001291.1, read on the forward strand.
CTCGCCAACAAGAACACTTAAATTCGCTAATCTTGTAATAAAAGGTTATATATTATTATTATACAAAAACGCTTTTTTTCAGAAAGAAAACGTTTAATTGCGCGAAACGAACCATATATTAATCAAACGTCGCAGGACCAAAAATAAACGTCTTCAAAAATGAGGAACACTTATTACACAAAAGGGACAAGCTCTTCTGGCCCCCCCCAAAAAAGGAGGTGCTAAAAAAAATGCAGCCAACAGCAGCTGGAAGGGGTCGTCGTAAAAAGTTAAGACTAAGGAACAGAAGTGTGGCGTCTACAGCAAGCCCGGATATAATGCGCGTATTTATGAAGAAGGTGTAGATATATCTAGCCAAAAAGAATCCGATTGATTTAAATCAATGCGATATATTATTGTTGAGTTATTTGAATTTGTTGTTGCGGAATACTAAAAAGCGGTTCGCTTATATATGTCTTTGGCTTATATGTATGGCACGTTACTTTTATTTTGAAATTCTAGTAAAAACTAATAACTTAATTTAAATTAAACCAGAAATGATTTAACGCATTTAAACTCTAAATAACCGGATAAATAAAAAAATAACTAGACGTTGGAAACGTACTTACGATATTATATTAACTATAACGTCCCACTCATATGAGCGAAACATATATATAAGCGAAACACTTTTTGGCACTTCCCAGCAACGCACCTAAATAACTCAACCACAACACCTTAAATCAATTCAATTCAATGAAATGCTTCTTTGCTAACTGTCTCTATAGCTTCTCGACGAGTGCACGCATTATATCAAGGCTTGTTGCGGACGCTATATTGCCATTCTTACCTGCCAACCTGTATGCGACCGACTAGCCCCCAACGCGTTCAAGTTAATATTACCCCCATTTCGTACGAATAAAAGCTAACCGACAGGAAACCTATTATCCATCGAATACCCAATCCAAATATGCAAGCCCTTTTATCCAAATGTAATACGCTAGGAGTATATACGTCGGGGAACGTGTTGGAAGGCGCATTTGAAAGCGCGTTACGGGACGGATTGCGGGGCGTATTAGGGTGTTGTGGAGCATGTCGTAGAGCGTGTCGTAGAACGCGTCGCAGGACGTGTCGGTGTTGATTTTGTTGCAACTCGATATTACGCAATTAGATGATTAAAACAAAGCTTTCCAATACAGAGGAATACTTGATATACAGGATAAACTAGTTTTTTTGGCCAACAACGAAGGTGGTAGTAAATGAATGCTGTTGACAGCTGCTAAAGGTGGCTGTGGTAAGCCGGTTGGCAAAAAGTAATAGCAATATAGCGTCCGCAACAAGCCTTGATATAATGCGTGCACTTATTGGAAAGCTGGAAATACGGTTAGCAAAAGAGAATACGTTTAATTGGAATCAATTCGATGTGTTATGGTTGAGTTATTCGGATAGGTTGTTGCGAGGTGCTAAAAAAGTGTTTCGCTCATATGTGTGGGACGTTAAACAAAATAATTAAATTAAAAAATTAGTAATTACATAGTTGACTTACAACATTAATTATTATAAAAGTATTAAAACGACGCCAATAACTGCAAATTTTGATTTTATATTTAAAATTTACCGAAATTTATACAACAATAAACGGGCTAATATCAAAATAATTCTTACTTCGAAACAGCTAAAACAATTACATATAAAAATAAAATCAAAGCTTAAATTCGTACTAACCCATTTAAACAAATATTACAACTAAAAAAAGTTAAAGAATTAACCTTTTGGGAAAGGGAAATAGTTTACCTAGCTACCAAAATTCATTTAAATCAAAAAGCTAAACAAAAGTTTCGATTTTAGATACATCGACCTATATAAAATCATTTAGAAAATAACTATAAATTAAAGCTACCGCCGACAATTAACCTGTATCCAATTTTGTATATTTTCTTACTAAAGTCAGCAGCAGATAGAATTAGAGTTAATACGAGACAAGACGAGAAAATTATAAAGAATACACCAATTTACGAAACGAAAAAAATACTAGATGTACGCAAAAAAAGGGACTTATCTAGTATCTAGTTAGGTAAAAAGATTACCTAAATTTCGAAAACACCTAGAAATCGAAAAAAAATCTTACAAACGCCCAGCGTCTCCTAAAAGCCTTTTACTAACACTGAAAGTACCAAAGTTAAAAGTACTCCTATCTATATCACTAAAGGATAGCCAGTCAGCAGGTAGAGTAATCTACGCCAACACAACCTCAGCTTCCAACTATTATTGCTCTCGTTCCAAACGTCCAAACTCTTCTATCGCCTTCGTATCCTAAATATCCCGACGTAACATTTCGACCCCGCGACGGCGTAGAACCTTACGCAGTTTTTAAAGACGATCGAATTTATTAACGGCGAAACGGAAAACCTCTCGCGCCTATTCTTTTTCGCATTCCAGTCGTTTTTCCGCGTCTAAAAACCATTAGTATTCAAAAATAAAAAGGCTAAACAAATCACAAAAACTACCATACTTAACGCAACGAAACATTTCTCAAAATCAAAGTACGCCTTACAAACCTTCGATTTGAATTTGTAACAGGGCAGGAAACATTAGAAAAATATATTAAAACCAAAACAATCGATTCGCGTCGACAAAGTCAAAACGTTATTACGTTTGTAGGACCTTTATTTCTTAATACGACCGAACATAACGGTCAAATAATAAAACAGTAATATGTAAAAAAGGAAGTTACTTACTAAACAAAATACAAAAACAAATAAATCTTTAAAGACAAAAATCCTGGAAAAGGAGAAATCGTATTATAACCAAAAAGATATAGTATAAAAAGAAATAATTGGAAAATATGGGACATATTTCCGATATAAGCCTTAAATCACGTAACTGGCTGAAAGGTTTTAAAGTACTTAACGCTTTAAACCTCTTAGGCCTATAGGACTGCTTAAAAGGCTTAACGAGCTTAAAGGTTTAAGCTGCTTAAATATCTTAAGCCAAGATTAGGATATAGACGCTCATTATTTCCTATAATTTCAATAGCACCAGCTTACAATTCCAATTTAGTTACCCAAATCTACATCTGCTATTACCAAACGTAACTATTACTTGTTTGCTGAAATTCCCACAATACCACTGCCAATATAAACCGTACGACTTACGTTTAATAATTGGTTAAGCCTATAGCCGTCACAATAAAGGAACGCCGGACCTATTACAGCGACGGTAATAAATTACGTATTTATCACAACTACGAAAAATGTTAATCATATTACATTTCGAACCATTTTCGACATGAGAGATACCCGGCATCATTTCAAAACCGAATTTGCGAATGTAAACTGCAAAGGAAGCAACACTTTTCTTTTGATTTGGATGATTACACGGTTTTCTGTTAACAGCACGACCAAGTATAACGAAAGTGTAACATACTATAAGAAAATCTTTAGAAGCAAAAATTAGAAAAAAGAAAAATCGTATTACGACTTTACGGAAGTCGGCCTTCAAAAAAAGCTTCCCCACTTAAAGCTAAAAGTTACGTAATATTAATAAATATGAATATATAAATTTAATTACATCTACTTTTTAGTAATAAAAATAAATGTGCAAATTTAATTATATTTAACTTTTAGTAATAAAAATAGATATACTTAAATGGTGCAGGATGCCGGGCCAGGGGGGCACGGCTTGGCTGATCAATGAGTCATCTCTACATATGTATTTCTAGAAGCACTTTTCGCCGAGCGCAACCCCGAGAGGACTGATTACCATCATGCACTTATGTCTATTTTACAGGCTGGTTTAATACCATTAACACAATTTTGCATTGTTTTTATTATTTTTCACTCGACAAATCAATTATAATACCATTTTTCAAAATGGTTTGATCGGAGCTAAGTTTTCCCGTCCCAATTTAAGTGGCTGCCAAGGAAAGGATACTGGCTTTTTTTAGCTGCCGACGGACCTCGATCTCCGATTAATAAGTTAGAACTAACGGAAAAAACGAAGTTCTAATCAGAAGCATTACGATACGATTACGACACATGGTTACGATTACGATAACTTAAGCGGTATACAATTAACGACCGCGATTATAATAACTACGCGATTTTTTGCACGATTAATAAAAAAAACCTGTTAAATTAAGGCCTTATTACAAGAACAGTTTTATTCGGACGACGGTGAAGAAATACAAGCGTATACGGTAACCGATTTTAAAGTATAAATTTATTATTTAAATTTTAAACTAATTACGTAATTCAGGATATTATACGTATTAATAAAAGGATTACGTAGTAAAATAAAATATAAAATTTAATTAATAAAGGTTAAGGAAATTAAGATTACGTCGTTAGCGAAGTAATTATTCGAATTTAGATTAATTAAAATAAGTGCAACAACGATAAGATTAACGGTATAAATAAAATAGCAAATATAAGTAGAAAAAGGAATAGGGCTGTAAAATTATTTATTTTACATATGAAAAAAAAGTATCGAAAAGGAAATATCGTTCTTTAATACGATAAAAGACTTAAAAGCGAAATGTAAAAAGATATATTTCGGACCTTTTTAGCGTTAATCGGGCAGTATTTTATTTAGTTATTATTAGGCGGTATTATTTAAGATTTTCTTTTTTTTTGTTAAGTTTAAATCTTATAGCATTTAAGTTGGCAGTAAACGTATTAATTAGCACGGTATAAAAGGTGCGGTTAGATAACTAGCGACGTAGCATTAATTATGATAAAGTTATTTAAACGGATAATAAAAGAAAAAAAGTTGCTTATTTTTTAAGTCGATGTTCTTAAAGAAGACGTAACCGTATAAACAAAATTTGATAAAATAATAAATTGTTACCTTAATTCCTAAGCTTTACTAAACTCATTCCTTTCGCAGCTTTTATCTACGTCGATTCTTGTCGAAATTTTGGACGGTTTTCGCAATCCGAAGCAGCCGGGCAAACTATCGTTCGTAATTTTCCGTATACCGTTCCAAAATCTGAACGTCGAAGTTGTTAAACGGGTTATTATCTTCCCTTTCCAATTTCGCTAATAGTTCCGTTATAATCGTTATATTTTTCGGTATATAATCTTACAAAAATCGATTACCGTTATTTTTTCGAATCAAATCGTATCCGAAAATCAAAAACCGGAATCGATCTTTTTAAAAAATGTTTTTTAGGTCGATAGTAGTATCGATAGTTTTAGTTCGTCCGAGAATTTGGTAAGAATTATATACCGTTAATAAAATGATTTCTATAGAAATTCTACGGTTCCGGATTACCGATATCGTATATTCGGACTTACGCAGCATATTGTCTTAAGTAATTCGAAAAAGTATAAGAACGATCGAACCGTAAAACTGGCGAAGGTTCGGAAAAATGCTAACTTTTTATACGTAACACGGCGTAATTAAAGTTTACTATTAAAGTTTGCTTTTAAGGTTTATCTTTAAGGTTTACCGTTAAGGTTTACCTTTAAGGTTTGCCTTTAAGGTTTATTTTTAAGGTTTACCGTTAAGGTTTATCATTAAGGTTTACCGCGCAAAGCTTAACATCTCCTGAATCATATTATCTCTCGGACCTTCAAGGACTCTGCCGAACCAGCCAGCGGGCATAAGGTTTATCAAGGTCAAAGCTTATCGGCAACTACGCATTCGGCTTCAAAGTAAGGCTCTATGGAACTAAGGTATCAATCTATCCTAACCGTGAAAACCATTAATCAGTCATCGTATTCGAAGGTACTGGGTATAATATCTATCGTGCAAATTACATCGTGTAATGATTTTCTGTGTATTTGGCTCAGCCTGGAAAATAAGGCTTAAACCCATTCGACCTTGCATTTTTTAAGTCGAAAAAAAAAGGAAAATGTATTTAAGATAATTATTAAGGACAGTTATTTACTTTATACTTAAACATGCTCGTTTTAAAGCAATATTTTAAGACCTAAATAATTTAAAAACTAATAGTATTAACGTTCCATACCACCGAGCGAAACACACTACCGAGCGAGATACTGTTTGGCACTTCCCAACTATGCACCCAAATAACTTAACTACAATACCTTAAATTAACTCAAGTTAATTAAATGCTTCTTTTCTAACTCTATTTACAGCTTCTCGACAAATGCACGCATTATATCAAGGCTTGTTGCAGATGTTATGTTGCCATTTTTTCTTCCTAACCCGTTTGCGACCGATTAATCTTCTATGCGTCCAAGCCAGTATTGCCCTCAATTCGCTAGAATTAAAGCCGACCGATAAGAAAACGATTATTAGCCCAATTCTTAACCTATATACGCGAGCATTTCCTGTTCGGCCTTGATCGTTGAAGATATACGCTGCAGAACACGTCGAGAAACGCGTTGTAGAACGTGTTGGAGGGCGCGTTAAGAGGCGCGTTGGGGGGCGCGCTAGGGGACGTTGTGGAGCGTTTTGCAGGGCGGGTGGTAGGGCGTGTCGGATTTGATTTTGCAATAACTCGAGACCTGCGTAATTACACGATTAAAACAAACGTTTCCTAGAAAGATAAATACTTGCAATATAGAATAAACAAGTTCTTTTAACCAGTAGAAAGGTCGTAGCAAAGAATTGCTGTTAACAGCTGCTACAGTTGGTCGGTTGCAGGCGGGTTAGCAGGAAGGAATAGCAATATCGCGTCCGCAACAAACCTTGATATAATGCGTGCACTTGTCCAGAAGCTGTAGAGACAGTTAGCAAAGAAGTATTCGATTGATTTGAATTGATTTGAGATGTTGTGGTTGAGTTATTTGAGTGCATAGTTGGGAGCTGCTAAAAAGTGTCTCGCTCGGTGGTGTAGGACATTAATCAGTTTGAAATAAATTTTAGCAGGTTTTTTTAAAAACTTATCGAAACTTTTTAAGATTGTCATTTAGGTCCAGACATAATACGGATCATTACCAGTACCGAATTTCCTTAACCTTACGAAAAATTACAATTTTACTTTAAATACGATCGTTTAGTACCGATTAACGGATAATCTTTACGAAAATAAGCCTAATAAAGTTAAACCTTAAAGCAGTAATAATCCGATTAAATTTTTAAAACCAGTTAAGAATACGATTATTCACATGCTTTTTAAAATCGTTGTTAAAATATTATAAGAACGAAAATTTTTATTAACTTACAATTTTCAAACTTATTTACAGGATTGGAAGTATTTATATCGGCTGTTATATCTTTTAGATTTATTAATTAGTTTCAATACGATTTTTCTGCAGATATAATGGATAAGCTTTCGTTTTTTATATTCTTTCCGAATTTATCAGCTTTCCCGGATTTTCGCTTTTCAAGAATTGGAGTTACCGATTAACTTAAAGAAGTTAATAGAGTATTTACGTAGTATAAACTTAAAAAGTTTAAGATAATTACCGAATTATTTTCCTAGACCGACAGTTTTTTTTATAAAAAACAGGATTAGAGCTGTACTTAATAAAGCGACTTAATGGAACGAAGCGTTTAAGCTTATTTTGAAAACCTTTAAGTTATAAAGTTTAAAGCAAATTTGGATAACTAAAGATCGATTAAGGACTTTAATAAAGCAAGTTTAACGGGGTATCTTTAATTATATTTATAAGTACTGCCTAGAGTATGTTGTTAAGGTAAAAAACATCCTGGAAAAAGCTAAGCAGAAAAGCAAAACAATTACCAAGGACGAATATATTAGGGCCTTGTTAAAAAGGTTATTTGCTAACTATTTCGAAGAGATTGTTAACAATTCGTTTATAAAGCTAAAGAACTTATACGTAATAAGTTACGATAATGCTTCGACATTAATCAAAAATTAGGCTTTAAATAAGGCAGAACCTTTTAAACCTAAAGAACGTAAGTGATAGTAAGAAAGTATTTACTTCGATATTAATTAAGAAAAAGAAAAGCGGTTTTACTCGATTTAATAGATCAAGTAATAACGACTAAGAAACTTTTAACCGTGATAAAGAGCAGTAAACCGTATTAGTTAAGTATTCAAGATTACGAATGCGCTGTAGCATTTAACAATTGCGCAGGTACGACAGATCTAGAACTTAAAGGGTTTTATATATGAAATACGTAACTGAAAGGCAGCTCGGATATTACAGTATCACGCTTTATTAAAACAGAAGACATTTTGGCTATATAACTATGGTACCGACTTGTCGATTAATGCAGTTAGTTTCGAGCCGGATAAATTTAGCAGATTAGGTTTTACCGTAGACGAAGTGGATACCGAGGTCGAAGAGGTTACCGGGGTAGTTATTAAGGCTGAAATAGACGTTTTAGTAATTTTGATTAAGGTACTTATTAGTTCTGCCTGAAGTTAGGATATATTATGCAAAAGCACCGTTTATTCGTTAATATAGAAATTATAGAATTGGTTTTACTCGACGAAAATGTATATACCATTTTTCTTAAAATCTTTAAAAACTACGCAATATTCAGCATAATTAAGTTCCTAATTGAAAGAAGATCTTAAAATAGATCCATAGTTTGCCGGCTTTCCTTACCCGATTTAAGTAGAAAATGCGGTACTTTGATTGGCGAGACGACATTTTCTGGGCGTAAATAGTTATTTATTTAGCCCCGACCCGGATATTAATAGTCTAGTTAAACCTTAAAAGCTTATTACGATTCTAAAGCCAAATCGATAAAGTCCGATATTAATTAGAATAAGGTATCAGAGATTAACATAACCTATTTCGTCGATTATAATAGAAAGCCGTTTTATAAAGAGGTACCTTTACGTAAATAGCTATGGAGCGACCCTGTCGAAAGCAAAGGTACCCGATATTTAGAAGAACTCCGAACCTTAGAGATCGGCGACACTGGTCAACTAGTTATGCTTATTGGCGTTATAATAACTAAGCGATTTAAGGATAAAAAGAAGGAAATTGAAGGTATGAAAAGAAATAAAACCGAATATAAGATTAACGACGATAAACTGATATACGAAAACTTTCGTTCAATAATATAGAAGTTGGCGCCCAGATAAATAATACCTTTTAAACGGAAGTTAATACCTTCAAGATAAATAACATTACTTAAACAGATAATACCCTTAACTATAAAAGGCTTTATCGATAAGTATGTAATTAAATTTTAAAAAAAGAAAATCCGGGAAAATTTTAAAAGGAAATTTGAAACTACTTGGTCCGAATTAATCGAGGTTTGCTTAGATTTCGGAAAGGTTTTTAAAACCTTTATAGCCATTAAGACTTTAAAGGTATTTGGTCGTAAAAATAAAGAAACGATTAAGATGACCGAAGCTAAAATGGGAAATTTAAAACTTTTAAAAGTAAAAAGTTCCGTTGGAATTTTACTATAAATATCGGTTACAAGGTAGAAAGTTAAAAAAATAAAATAAAAGACAAAGTTATATCGGTCCAACAATATAATCAAGCTAAATATATTACCCAGTTATTTAAACTGGTAATTAAAGTAAGTTATAAAAGTAAAGACGATTTAATTAATGAAGTTATTGATATTAGAGTCGAATTTAGCGTTATAATTGCGTCGTACGTTAAGTAACCTAAATTAATATTGCGACAAACCTGCGTATCGTTTTTCGACTTTAATTTTCAAAAAAGGACTCCGTTCGAAAACATGATCGAAATTCTTATTTAACTAACTAGCCGATTAATTACCATTTTTTTTTTCGTCGTCAACGACCATTACGTTACGTAACTACTAATATTAGGATTTAACTTTATAACCAAATTGAAAATAACGCTTAATATAGATCCGGACGTAATAAAAGAAACTATAAAGTTTGGCTCGTTAAAGATTATTATCCTTTTAATCTCTGCTGGAAAAGTTACGCGTAATATCCGTACTGATAAAAAGTTTGAAAAAAAGCAGCCGGTAAAACAGTAAGCTGCTTTACTGGCGAAAGCAGGCCTATAAGCGAAAAAAGAGATAAGTACGTTATAAGCGTTTGTGCTTTTTCGATTAATAATATTTATGCCAATCAAAACCCGATAACCATTTAGAGGTTATTAATAACAAACTGAAATCCGGAAATAAAGCTTTAAACCGATTTAGTAATAAAACACTTACGTATGTTTTGTATAGAATTCTGTAAAATAAAATAGAGCAAAAGATTAACAATAATCGGACCGTTTAAATTAATACGACATATAAACTTAAGTGGAAAAAAAATCTCTGTTAACGATGTAGTCTTTAATGGATTAATACTTTTAGAAAACGCGAATTAAAAGATCCAGAAAATCGAAAAAAATTAACAAGCCATTAATTAAAACGAAAAAAAGCCCGATAACTCTGGTATACCTTTAACTGCTTTGTTTCTCAGATTTACTACCATATCTTATAAAACCCGACTTATTAAGAAATGAGCCGACGAAGTTCTTAATCTGTTAAGAAAAAAGTTTATTCGTATAAAGAATGTCTTTTTTAAAAAGATACTTTTTCGTAAAAAGGCTGCCTTCGCCTAGGATTAGAAGGAATATATAAAAATCAAATCGAATGTCGCACTAGATTATAAAATTCGAACGATCTCTTATAAGGCGTAGCAAGTTAAGGGTATAATAATACCAGCAAGTATAAAGGACAAGCTGATCGAAGTATTGCAAATGCGTATCCAGCGAGGTATTTTCGAATAATCCTATGCTGCATAGAGGAATGCATGGTTCCTCAGCGAAAAAAAGGATGGTAGTTTCCAACTAATTACTTTTACGACTAAATTAAATGCTGTTACTTTGCGAAATGCTTTATATTAAACAACTGCGACGAATTTTCCGCGGATTTTGTTATATGTTTTTTAGTTACCTTGGTGAACTTTTTTTTAGATTACGATCAGGTTACATTAACCTTAGCTACCCAAGATTTTTCCAATTTCGCGATATCGTTAGGACTTTTAAGGTATATTATTATGCCTTGAGAGTTTACCAATTTTGTAGCTTATTTTTGCCGTATGGTTGGAAAGATTTTAAACGATTTGATAGCCGATATAATTAGGTTATTCGTCGATAACGTTAGTGTTAAAGACTCGAAAATAAGGCAGAAAGATAAAAAATTCTTTTTAGGAATTCGGATATTCATTTATAAGCATATCGTCAACATAGATAAGACCTTTTTTGAATGCGAACTTGCTGGTATAACGATTAGTATAAAAAAGTTTCAGTGGTGTTAAGAAATAACCGTTATAATCGGATTTATCTACGGAACGAATGGGCGTCGACTTGATACAGCCAAAGTGGAAAAAAATCTAAAAATCTAGCGATGTAAAAACGTTTCGGAGGTTAAAGCTTTCCTCGGTAATATTGTTTATTACCGAATATTTATTACGTACTTTGCCATTAAAATAAAGCTTTTTATTCGTTTATTCCGAAGGAATTAATTTTTTATTTAGGGTTCCGATTAAGATCGAGCAATAAAAAGCGTTAGAAAAGCGATTATGACTGTCCCGATTTCGATTACCTTAGATTACAGCTTCGATGCCGGAAAAATTATTGTAAAGATACACGCGAATAAGGAAAGCTTTAAAAGTATTTTCGGTTAATTAATTAATAAAATGAAGTATCCTGCGCGCTTTAAAAGTGGTACTTAAAAAAGTACCGAATTAAATTATAGCGTCAGCAAATTGGAATATCGAGTTGTTTTTAAAAATTTTCAAAAATTCCAGAACTATATTTATTTAATCCGCTGTGTATTAATGATTAACGTTAAGATGTTAATAGCTTAAATTAATGATTTTTTAAGCTTTTTGCTTAGTACTATAATTATTTGTTAGGTTGCCTGGATTAAGATGTTTAATTTCGAAATTAGATATATTCCCGACAAGAAACATTCCGCTACAGACGGTTTATTTAGAAAATTACCGGAAGCTTTTGACGTATTAGACGATTAATAGAAGGGAGAAATCGATAATTTTATTAATATTTAGCTTGGTGTTATTCGGTTTAACCTTATTTAGACTGATATAAATTTTATACTTATTGATATAAAACGGCGATAAAGACCTTTTATTACGAATTAGTTTGAAAAGTTATAAAAGTACGTTAAATTCCTAACGATATTAAATTTTCCGGATCGGCGTAATAATGCTTTAAGAAAAAAAACAAATACTTTTAAACTTGAAGCGTTGAATTACTTTGTTTAAGACGGTATTTTTTGGCGTAAGGTAAATAAGAAGTACGGCAACCGGCGAGTGATTAATACCGAACATAAACGATTTGCGGTAATTAAGTAATGTTATAAGGATTGTAACTATAAGAAACGAAATTCGATTTATCGATGCATAGCAGCTTTGTATTATTACTAAGCCATGTTTAGCTATATTCGGAAAGTAATGCTTACGTATATTAAATATTAGAAAGTAGCCGATCGATACTTCGAAAAAGGCTATGGATTTTCGCAGCCGATTAATATAATTGTTATTTAAGTGATCGATGTTTAATTTATGCTTAATAATGATGGTTATAAAGTTATTATCGAAGCTAGATGCGAATTGTCCGATTATTTAGAAATTAAAGCTTTACGATTAGTTACGTCAGCAGCGATTAAGAAATTTTTAAACGAGTACTTTTTTTATCGATATAGCATCCCGATTAATATTAGGATTAACGGAGGCTTAGAAAACAAAAGCGAGATTATTAAATCCTATAACGTATTAAGAATTAAAAGGAAAGTTGGAGCCGCGTATTCAGCCTGGCGATAAGGCCTAGTCGAAAAAGGATACGTTCTAATCGTTAAAGCTTTGATAAAAGCGACGAATAGGATTGGCAAAGGATAGGTCAAACTTTTGCCTAAGATGGTCTTCGCCGATAATACCATTATGAACAGTTATGGCCTTAGCCTTTATAAACTGCTATACAGACAGAAAGCGTTTTTACTGATCGAAATAGTTCTACCGACATGGAGAATTATAACTTGGGACCTATATATTCCGAAAGAAAATCTAATCGCGCAAAAAATTCGGCTTTGAAAAGGAAAGCTGAAAACGTAGCTAAGGTTACCAAAGTAATCGCTAATTAACGTCACAAAATTGCTAAACGGGCAAATGAAAGGATTAAGAATAGAATAAAAAACAGACTCTTAAGAATAGACGACTTAATTTTGTTATATATTAGGTTACGATATATAGATATATTTAAAGATATAAAACTAAACTACAACTAAATCGGACCGTATTTAATTAATAAAATTACTTGTTTAGGTATTTACTATTTGAAAGAAATTAATAAGACATTGTTGTAAAGTACTTTCTCTGCTACTAGATTAAAGCAATTTATAAAAAATAAAAAGGATATTCAAAGCCGATTAACCTATAAGAAAACGACTAAACGAAACCACTTTTGGATCAGCCTAACGATACGATATCGAAAATTTCAGATACTACAATATCGAACTATTTAAAGACTGGCAGCTTAAAGCATTCGAACTTTTAAAAACAAATATTAAAATGTAAATACCGAATAGCCGATTTAAAGGCTATACGGTTGTAAACGATAGCGATACGACAAGAACGACCGGATTAGAAAACGGAAGAAATTAATGTATTTAATTGCAAAAAATTAAAGTATAGTAATTCTCTTAAATTTCTTTATTATCACGTCTACCGATATCTTATACGACAACTATTATGCTTTACTTATGATTAATTCGCGTGGCTGTATTAACTCGAAATTGGGAATTAATAACATATTTTTCTATTTTACTTCGAAAACAATTCTTATCGAATATCTTAATAATGGGATAAGGTTTTGCGCGAATGTCCTTTTTAATTCGTGGTAATCGTAAAAAGCTGGCCTTAAATACCTTAAACCGTTCGTTCTGGAAGATATAGTTATATCGTTCGATAAACCCGATACGGTTATTATAGGCTCCGTTAAAAAAGCCAGAAATCGACCAATACCGAAAGAATAAGTACATTTCGCATTAATCAATATGTTGCGATATTACATATCGTCTTTCGCAAAGCTCGCAAAATACCAGGTTAGGTATACCGAATGTTCAAATAAACAGACCAGTAACGTATTTAAGATTCTTAGCAAAAAAAGCTATAAAATAACCCAAAAGATTGGCCCAATAAGCTTCGACGTATATTAAATACGCCACCAAGTTTTCTACTATCTAAAGATACCTGATTACATTAGATTAGGCATTTGCGGCCGACCAGAAATTTTTACCCTCGATCTGCTATCGCAGGTACCGACTAATAGCTGGACTACCGATAACGCTGATAGACATAACTCCGAACATCTGTATTAATTAGCGAATTTTATCAACGATGTTACGGAAAAGCCCAAGCACTTACTTCGATATACTTAAATATAACATAATATATAACATTATACTTATTCTAAATTTTGGCCACGTTTTACGTATTATCAAAATAAATACGGCGAAAACGTAACGCTCTAATATTAATATATGGTCTAAGAACTCGATTAATAATACGAGGACCTACTGGGATTGTCGAAGCCGTTAATAAAACCTCGGGACAGAACTGCAATGTACCGATACTTCAAAAGGGAAATATACTACCGATACTAATCGCCGACCACAAATCGTCTATTTAATGATACCTAGGATTAAACTAGGCATTAAAAATGCCTTGGCTACCTTTATTAATGGCAGTACATAGTGAAATGGCCAAGATTTTAAAAGTCGTAAATTGTTCATAACTGGTAATTTAGATAACAAGGCATACTAATCAGGTACTATATTGCGGAATCTATACTAAAAGGTAGAAGCTAGGTTATAAATAAGATTTTAACGATATATTAGGTTTTAAAACTTGCGAAAATCTTTAAGATCGTATATAAGTTCAATACTCCGATTATTACCTAAGGTCTTATCGATACGACGGGTTAATAGCTTGGAAAATATAGACGAATTTAACGCTGCCAACATCGTACGACGTCAATCAAAGATCTGGTTCAATATGTTAATGTTTTTCTTAATTCTGAAATCGAAAGGCTTTTTGGTACCAAAATCTAAAAACTTATTTCTTAATCCAAATTACTTCTTAATGGATAATTTTTTTATAAAACGGACCAGTTTACTTAAGTCTGCATTTACATAAGGACCCTAAGAACTACGTAAATCTAATAACTAACGAAAACTTATAATAATATTAATCAGTATACTAAAAACAATTATATATATTTAGGTATATAGTAGGCTAAAATAAATATGGTCTGAAGGGAAAAGTTGGAATAATATTACAGAAAAGTTGTAAAAAAAAATATAAGTACGAAAACGAATGCATATATCTAATTAAAGAAAGCGACGACGACGGCACCTTCTCATATAATTTCGAATAAAATCTTTTAAGTTTTTATCGGCGCACACGTTTTATTTACAAAAATTCAGTATATTAGTCTTAATGCACTTGATCAATTAAACGCATAAATTGCTGGCAAATTCTGACTAGTTCCTATACTCATACAATAATTACACCTTAATATCTACAAAGCACCTACACCATACTAATACACCTACATATACATATTACACATCATCCCCAGCTACTATTATTGTTCTTAAATTATCTAATATCATATCTAAGCATACTAATTAATTCATCCTAGTTATTATGTCGTCGGCTAAAAAAGTACCATATAAGGTAAAAGCGAAAGCTTTAAAAAGTTAAATACCTCGAATTTTAAAAAGCTTGTATAATTAACTAATATTCTTATAACGTCCCACAGCACCGACCGAGATATACCACCGAGCGAGACACTTTTTTGCACCTTGCAACAACAAATTCAAATAATTTAACAATAACATATCGCATTAATTCAAATCAATCGGATGCTTTTTCGCTGGACGTATCTATAACTCCTTTATAAGTACGCGTATTATGTCCAGGCTTGCCGCAAAAGCTACATTTCCGTTCCTTAGTTTCAACTCTTTTGCGACGACCTCTTCCAGTTGCTGTTAGTTGCATTTTTTTACTACCTGTTTCTTTTTGAGCTAGAAGAGTTTGTTCCTTTTGTATAATAAGTGTTTCTCCTTTTTGAAGACGTTTATTTATTGTCCTACGACGTTTGCTTAAGATGTAGTCCGTTTTACGTAATTAGGTAGCTTTTTTTTGAAGAAAAATATTTTCGTCCAGAAGTAATAAGTAATTTTTGGTTAAAAGATTAACCAATTTAGCTATTTTAGTTAACGAGTTACCCTGTTAATTTCCAATCTTTTTCTTCAAATACCGTGTTTACCGCGTTACTTTTTTAATATTTTTAGGGGTTTTCGCAGGCGGGGAACGAATGGAACCGGCGGAGGTTAGCGGGGAAACGGTCGGCGTAGGCATAATTGGAGGAACCTCCAATTCGGAAAGAACGTTATTGGGATCGAATAGAATAAGACCGGCTTTCGCGAATCCAGATTTGATGTTATCAGACGTTATGGCAGCTTAGAACGCGTCGTATAAGCCGGCAAGAAAATCTTTTTTGGCAATGTGGGTATAATGGCGTCGTATTAGATTTTCGATATACCACGAATAAGCGCGTTTTAAAATAGAAAAACAAGATATATTAAAAGGTTGGAACCGATGCGAAAAATACGCGGGCATACAAAGCGTAATAGTGTTGTTGTTGGCGTAGTACTTTTCGAATTTTATCGAATGGTGGCTTTTGTAGCCGTCGAGAATAAGGAAACGTTTCGAACTTTTTGTACGCGTCCGAGTATGTTTGTTAAAATGCTGGATTTATTCGAAACCTAATTTATTTGTTGTTTAGCTATTATTATTAATGCGATCTTCTAATCGGCTGCTAGCAATGGGTTATCGCGGTATTAGGATTTAAGATGATTTTTTTTTGTTATGATGACAAATAGCAGTATAGCCCAACTTTGGAAATTAACAGCCTGGATAATTGTAACTTATTTTTTATTCCCTTATTGCGCTTGTTTAAGTTTTTCACGTTTTTCGGTATTGGTAATTACTATGCTCGTTGTTATAAAAAGCTTTATTAAGAATTTAGTTTCGTCGAAGTTGTAAATATTTTTCTTTACGATGCCGTATTTCGCGATTTTAACTCGAATAAGCTCGAACTACTTGCGAAATGTTTTTGGATTTTCGCATAGGACCCGATGATAATCGATTTTCCGATTTAGACGCGTTTGGAGAGTTTTTTTTTTTTTTACCGTTTAACAAATTTCGACGCCTAGTTGATTTTAACGCGTTCTATAACGCGTTGGGCAAGCAATAAATTGGCCATATTTTTAACGTGCTGAAGCCGGACAGGAAACGCTTGCGCATTTAGGTTAAGGATTCGGTCGATAATCGATTTCTTTTCGGTCACGGTTAATTTTTACGAATTGAGGGCAGTATTGATTTGAGTGCATCTACTATTAAAACGGTGTTTTAAGGTAGAAGATGAAACTTTATAGATAGGACCAAGCTTTCCGTAATTAAGTTTCGGGTTTCTTTTTTTAGCCTGAATGGCTAGGTTTATTCTCGCTTTTTTTTGTAAGGCGTTCCATTTTGTGGTTATTGAAAAATGGGCAATTGAAGATGGGTTGTTGGAATAGCTTAAAAACTGTTTCGCTCGGTGGTGTGGAACGTTATAGGAAAACAATAACATAATATAATTTCTCGGAAAAATATATAATAACAATTCCACCATTAATCTTGTAAAAAAAGTTACGCCTTAAATTTGTTTTAATCGGGCTATCCCTATCTATCGAAAGGACATAAACGGTTAACGTTCATAAAAAACATTACCCCGCCGCCATATTGATTAACGGAGTACTAACATAACTTAATAGCTATAAATCTGTAACGAACTTTTATAATTTTTTAAAATAAAACCTACTTACGTTCCGAAAATATTACTGCTTTTAACCTAATAATCGGCCAAAACGTACCTTTAAAAATCTTAGTCGCTATTCTAAAAAATGGACGAATAATCGCATATAGCAAGTTTAATCCAATCTTTAATAAGGCCGAAAAGGCGATCATTACCGAAAACCCAAAATATATATAATCTATCGCCCAAATTAAAATCCGGACAAATAAAGGTTTAATATGATATTGAGTTAATATGTTATACGTCTAATTAAAACGTTTGGTATTAATATTCGATATTTATATTACCGATAATCGTGTCTAATTGTTATTCCATTTATACCGAAAAACGTAAAAAAATTTAAAACTTAATAATCCGCCTGCCCGTATAACAATCGTCAAAATACCTACCTAAACCAGGTATTATATTTGTAGATTATAAATTATTTATATTTTTTACATTATTACCCGCAATTCTTTAAAATTGAAAAATAAAACTATAACGGATGCGACAGGATTTAGCGAATATCGAATGGAATATAACATTACCAGCATAATTAAAGGGTATCTGGGCCTAAAACCAGAAAAGAAAAACATCGAAAAAAACCTAAGAAAATAACCTGGAAAACCCCCGTTTTTGCCAGCTGAAAAAAATTACGATAAGTTAAATACTAATTAATTTGCCCGATTGTTTTATAGTAAACGACGTTAACTAAAACAGCGCTTTGATCAGTTTCGTTAATTATCAGCACGACCACCTGCGAGATTAATACTCTTTCCTCTACTAACTCAAATTGGCCCGTCGAAATTTAAAGCTATACGTCTTAATCTAATACTTACGAAACTACCATTCGAAATAAAGTACAAGCTTCAACCGGATATTGGTAATTAGCGAATAGTGGCAATAGCATAAGATTAATATAATTCACCATACAAATAAGTAGGAAATACATTCGAAAATGCCGGATAGAAACTTAAACCGTACTTTCTATAAAGATAGCCAGGCTGGGCTAGGTACAAAGCTGTAATCAGTACAAAGAAACCAGAGGATTAGGTTTAAAAGGAGCAAAAAAGGGCTAAGTAACGAAAAGATCTAGCCAGGCGATAAGAACGAAGTCTTAAGTTGAAAATAATACAGAACAAACCGCGTAAACGCTAATTAAATTAATTACTTAGTTTCATATATAGTTATTAGCGTTGGAAGTTTGTTACGTTATGGTTTTATTTGTTTCTTAAAATACATTAAGGATAATCTCATCTCGAAAAAGGAAGGTTAAAATGGTACAGGGTGCCGGGCCAGGGGGGCATGGCTCGGCTGATTAATTAATCATCTCCACATGTGTATTTCTAGGAGCTCTTTTCGCCGGGCGCAACCCCGAGAGAACTACGCATCATCATGCACTCATATCTATTCTACAGTCTGGTTCAGCACCATTAATACAGTTTTGCGTTATCTTCATTATCTTTTCACTTGGCAAATCAATTGTGACACCGTCTTCAAAAATGCTCTGATCGGAGCTGAGTCTCCCCATCCCAATTCAGTACGAATTTAACTACATCTACCTGTTGGGAAATAAGATATATACGATCGCTATTCTGTAATTTAAATAGCACCCGCATGCAATTACAACTTGGTTATCCAAATCTATATCTGCTATTATTAAACGTAACTATCGCTTTATTACTCAGATTCCCACGGTAATATTGCTAATATAAACCGTACGACTTAGGTTTAATAATTACTTAAGCTTATAGCCGCTAATGCTTATAATAATAACCACTAGTAATCTAGGTTTTGTCTTTTTAAAAGATTTACTCTTATTATTTTATTAACTAATCCTTGTATAACTTTGCCTATTCGAAATGAAAATCTCGGACGTTTTCGCTGATAAAGGGCTTGCAGCAAACAATACGGCGTTTGAAACCAAAGCGGCGAAAAGTAGAAGGTATAGTATATTGTTATAAGAACAGTGGTTCCTACCTCGAAAGCAGCCACTCTTAAGGCTTAGCGCGAACTCGCCGCGGATAAACTTCGGACGAGGAAAGCTTGGTAACTAGGTGATCTAGGTAATCTAGGTAATCTAAGTCTAGATCATCTAGATCACACAGATCTACGACACACTTATAGAAAACAAAAGGATATATAACGAATAGATTTTCTCTATAAATAGCACCTACTTAATTTCGCTTTTTACTTATTAATTTAAGTCTTCAATTAAAGGCAACGTTCTACGATTAAGAGTAAAGTCCGCAAATTTCTTTAACGAACAAACTACTAAATCATTTTCTCGCCTTATTATTACTTGCAAATCAAGAACTTATTTCGAATACTGCTTATACCTCCAGGTGGTTATATAACAGGTTCGTTACATTTTGACAGCCCCTTAATTAATAGTCGACGAATAGTTTAAGGCCTAGTTGAGCACAAGCTTTCCAGAATCTAGTAAAAACGATATTATAGAACGACGTTTAAAAAATAAACGACATATCTAATCGTCGTTACCAGCCGGTAAGGGATTAATAACTAGATTAAAATATTCTACCCCGTATTAAGGAAATCCTTTTTTTTAATCGACAGCATGGCCCTCTCTAATACTCGGTCTTAAGGAAGACCTTTTTCTTTTCAGTAACAATCCTCTCCGGCCTCCAAGGAAACCATTAAGATTTAGGAAAACGAACCAAAAGGAAAGAAAACCGATAACCCGAAAAGCAAGGAAAAGGAACTTACGATTGACGACAAACTGCGCATCTAGATAGCTAAACTCCAGGAGGTAAAAAAAAAAAGAAAATGCTAAACTCGCTCGACAACAAAGGTTTTCGAGATTGCTTTTATTTAACGCGAATTAATTCCGCAAGAACATTATTCTACCCTTGCTTATCATAAAATACCTAAAGTTCAAGGCTATAAATGAACCTCTCTAAAACTCTACGACGGTACCATAAATATAAAAAGATTTTTGATATAGGCCAAACTTTACCTTAAATTTCACGAAAATTCTTTAACGAAAGAATATCAAAAGGTAATAGCTATTTCCCAGCTGCTTGGAGAAAAAAGTTTTTTATAGTTTCAGCCAATTATAAAAGATTATATCGAAAATTACTCTAACAAATTTTCCAATCTTACCAATTACATTTTCGATAACTATAAGCATTTAAAAAAACGAATGCGAGCTTTATTTAAAACCCCAAACAAGTAGCAGGATGCCGTTTAAAAAATTATACCTTTTCTAATAGACAAAATCAGCGGCTAAGTACATTACGAAATTTAATCGCTTTGTAACAACTTTTTACATATCAGAAAATGCCTTATTTTACTCTTTTTACAATGGCCTAAAATTACAAGTTAAGGACGAAATGTACAGGGTACTTAAGATAAGGCCTTTCTATAATTACATTAATAAGGCCATTATTGCCGACAGACGTACCTTTGATAAGTACCTAAAAAAAGGGGGGGTTAACAGAAAAAGGGACGATCGAAACTTTAGCAGCAAGTTCTAAGAAAGTAAAAACAAGAACAAAACTCAAAAAAAGCAAATACCACTTTAAAGAAACCTAAAAGGGATAAATCGAATATTAAATGCTTTAACTGTAGTAAGAAAAGGCTACTATAGAAACGAATATCGTTTTCCAGCTAAAGGAAACTCCAAAAAGGAAGAAACTTTTTTTTTTTTTTAAAAAAAAAAAAAAGGCCCGAACGGCCGAATAAAAAACAAACAGTAAAAATAAGGGAAAAGAAATTAATTTTACTTCTTTCTAACAGAAATATACCATTGCGACGACCCACTATAAACTAAACGGCGACCCAAAGTACGAGCATTCCCCGATTTGCCAAAATCAAACAGCTAAAGCGTGCAAATATCATCCCGGATAATCAGCCTCCAAGGTAGCTATAGAGCTAGAATGCGAATGTTATTTGGATATACAAAAGTGCCAAATATAGAACGAATATGGCCAGATACGCCCCGAACTTAACAACTATAAACAGAAAACTCCTAAATCCAGCGAACTCCCAAAACGAGTGGTATATTTTAAAACTAAAGCCCCTAACCAAAACCCTGTTAATAGGTACGGTTTCTTCCATTTCTTGGCTTGCAATGACAACGATTGTTTAATTTACTTTCGAACTAAAAAAAATAACGATTATTGGCCCGGTTAGAACGAAAAAACCCTTACCGAGCTTAATAACGACTGTAGACGCATCGAAATCCCCCGATAGCTCGAATACTCTCGATTTTATTACTTGCACACCGAATTTGATCAAAACTGAAAAGCTATTGCTTAGAATTGCTTATGCTATAGCTCCATACTATGCTTAATACATAAACTTCTGGATATAGGAACAAACCTTGAAAAAATCTTAACTTCGAATCGGAAACCTTTCCAAACGTCAAAGGTAAAAATTACTAAAGCGACATGCCAATTTGGCTAACGAAAATAGTACACTCATATAGACGATAAATATACTAAACACGCAATTAAGAAAGCCCGAAAATAAAAACGTTTCCTAGCGAACAGAATTACTAAGTTAAAAAAGGGCAAAAGCTTTCAAAACTAAGGTATCGAAAAGCTATATAAGCTAAAACCTTATGCGAAACAAAAAAAGGATTTCGAAACCAAACTAAAATTTCTATTTAGTATTACAGCCAAACTTTTAAACCTATAATTAATTCTAGAGCAAAAAGTAACTTTATTTTGGGAACTGTAACTGAAAAATATTACATTCCTTAAAGGTATAAGCGAAAGTCCTATAAATTACGTATAGTTAATAAAATGGTGCAGGGTGCCGGGCCAGGGGGCATGGCTTAGCTGATTAGTTAGTCAGCTTTACATGTGTATTTCTAGGAGCTCTTTCCGCCGGGCGCAACCCCGAGACCTGTTCATCATCGTCCACCGATTATTGTTTATACGCATTTATGATTAATTTTAGTGTCTGATTTAACTCGGACTTAAATACAGTATTTCGTTTTGCCTTTATTACCGTTGTATTCGGTTATTCTATCGTTACCCGCCTATTAAAGATGCTTTGATCGGAACCGAATTTTTCCGTCCTAATTCAAGTGGCTGCTAAGGAAAGGATATTGGCTTTTGTTAGCTGCCGACGGACCTTAATCTCCGATTAACAAGTCGGAGGAACGGAAAGGACGAGGTTTTAATTAGATGCATTTGGACTCGAATACGATTACGATAATGGTTACGGATACGATAACTTAAGCGGCATGCAATTAATTACCGTAATTATAATAAGGACGTAACCTTTTGTACGATTAAGAAGAGAAAGTTGTTAAATTAAAGCCTTATTACGAGAACAGCTTTATTCGGACGACGGTAAAGGAGCATAAACGCATATAGGCGACCGATTTTGGAGTATAAACTAATTACCTAAATTTTGGACCGATTACGTAATTTAGGATATTATACGTATTAACAAAAAGATTACGTAGCAGGATAAATTATAAAATTTAATTGATAAGGACTGAAAAAGTTAAAATTGCGTCGCTGGCGACATGGCTATTAAGATTTGGACTGATTAAAATAAGTGCAACGACGATAAGATTAACGATATGGACAAAATAACGAATACGAACAGAAAAAGGAATAAGGTTATGGAATTATTTATTTTGTATGCGAAAGAAAAGCATCGAAAAAGGAATAACGTCTTTTAATATAATGCAGGAATTAAAAGAAAAATGTTATAAAATATATTTTGGACCTTCCTGGCATTAATCGGACAGCATTAAATTTGGTTATTATTGTTACAAGAACAGGGGTTCTTGTTTGAAAGAGGCCAAGTCCTTGGAGGTTAGCGCGGATGCGGCTGATCCTCGGACCAAAAGAAAGCTTGGCCCTCGAAGTGATCTAGTTGATTTAAATGATCTGCCAGATTACTTAGATCACATAGATCCGTGACATACTTATTATGGAAGGATGGATATATAATGAACGAACCTTCGTGTAAATAACACCAATTTAACTTCGCTTTTTAGCTATTAATTTAAGCTTTTAGTTAGAGGCACTGTTTTTCGATTAAGGGAAAAGTCCGCAAACCTTTTTAACGAACAGATTACTAAATTATTTTTCGTATTATTATTACCTGCAAATTAAAACCTTATTACGGATATTGCTTATACCTTTAAGTAAAAGTATAATAAGTTCGTTATATTTTGATAGCTCCTTAATTAATAGCCGATAAATAATTTAAGGCCCAGTTGGGCATAAGCTTTTTTAAACGTAGTAAAGACGATATTATAGGACGACGTTTAAAAGATAGATAGCATATTCGATTACCGTTACTAGCTAATAAGGGATTAGTAACCAGATTAAACGATTTATTACTTATTGAAAAAATCTTTTCCTTAATCGACAACATGGTACCCCTTTTCACCCGATTTTAAGGAGAACTTTTTTCCTTTTAGTTCCTGCAACAACCCGTTTCGGCAAAAGATACCATAAAAGTCCATAGATTTGATGCAGAAAAAGAGGAAAAGGAACAACTTACTAAAGAACAAAAGGGCAAAAAAAAAGAACTTACCATTGACGAAAAATTAAATATCCTTGCGAAAGAAATTAAGACCCTGAAAAACGAAAACGCTAGACTTATTCGACAGCAACGGTCTTCGACCTTGCCTTTGTTTGGAGCAACCAAGACTTGCGAAGGTATAGTTCCCCTTTTTAGTTACTATGGGATGCTAAAGGTTAAGGGTTACAAATTAACCTTTTTAAAGCTCTATGATGGAACTACGGATGTAAAAGGATTTCTGGTCCAGGCCAGGTTTTACTTTAAGTTTTACGAAAATTTTTTAACGGAGGATTACCAAAAGGTAATGGTTATCTTTTAGCTACTTGCTAAAAAAGTTCTTTTATGGTTTGAACCTATTATGAATAATTATTTTGTAAATTACCTTGACCAATTCTCCGACCTAACTAATTATGTTTTCGGTAATTCTAAATATTTTAAGGAAAAAATGCGAGCTTTATTTGGAAACTCCGATAGAAAATAACATGCGGTCGAACAGTTGCATTTTTTCTAGCAAACCAAGTTAGCGGCCGAATATGCGATTAAGTTTAATCGCTTTGCGTTTATTTCTAATCTTCCCGAAAGCGTTTTGTTTTATCCTTTTTATAACGGCCTAAAATCGCAAGTTAAGGATGAGATATATAAAGTACCTAAAACTGGCCCCTTCCAGGATTATATTGATAAGACCATCATTGCCGATCGACGTACTTTCGAAAGGTACTTAGAAAAAAAAAGATCCGACAAAAGGAAAAACAACCCAAGCTTAAGCAGTAAATCCCAAAGGGATAGAATTAAAGGCAGATCTTAAAAGGAAGCAAGTATTGCTTTAAAGGAGCTTAAGAAAAACAAATTAAATATTAAATGTTTTAACTATGGCAAAAAAGGTTATTACAAAAGCGAATGTCGTTTTCTAGCAAAAAGGGATTCCAGGAAAAAAGGGATTTCTTAATCCCAGAAAAAGGTTAGGATGGCCGAACAAAAATTAAATAGCGAAAGTAAGGAAAAGAGGAAAGTTAATTCCATTTCCTTCCAGCGAGAATTTACTATTGCAACGATATACTATGAACAAAATGGCGACCTAGAGTACGAGCGTTACCCGATTTGTCAAAATCGAACGATTAAAGCCTGTAGATATTATCCCGGACAAGAAACCTTTAGAATAGTTATTAAGCTAGGATACATTTGTTATTTGGATGAGTAACAGTGCAGAATGCATAATAAACATGGCTAATTACGCCCCAACACGGTGATATACGACCCGATATCCCCAGAGCCCAGTAAGGCCCCCGAAATTAAAGAATTAATTCGCCCGGATGCGCCGGATTCGAAACCAGTCCATAACTACGACCTGTTTCATTTTTCTGCATGTTACGACGATAACTGTTTAACCCATTTCCGCGCTAAAGAAGATAATAAGTATTGGCCTGGATAAGATAAGGAAATACCTACCGAACCCGATAACGAATATAAATGTATCGAAATTCCCAGATGGCCGGAATACCCCCGATCTTGTTACTTTTACCCCGAATCAGCCCAAAGCCAAAGGGCTATTGCCCAGGGATGCCTGTATTATGCCTTTATATTATGCATGATGTACGAGATCTTGGATATGGGAGTCGACCCCTTAAAGATCTTATCCCCAAAACCAGAACCCTTTCAGATATCAGAAGTGAAAGTTTTAAAATCAGTTTGCCGGATTGGCAAAAAAAAGTGGTTTACTTGCATGGACGATAAATGTTCCAAATATGCAGTTAAAAAAACTCGAAAATAAAGACGCCTTTTAGCTAATAGAATTAACAAGTTAAAAAATTACGCAGACTTTCGAAATTAAAGCATCGAGGAGCCCCGACTTACAAAATCTTATATAAGGCAAAAACTGGATAACGTTGTTAAATCGAAATTTTACTTCAATATAAAAGCTAGGTATTTAAGGCTATAATCGACTTAGGAGCAGAAGGAAACTTTATTTTACCATTAGTGGCAAAAAAGTATCGGATCCCTTAAAGGTATAAGCTAAAGTCGTATAAATTACTTACAGTCGACGGAAGCTTATCCAAGTATAAGAATGGACGAGTTTTTAAAAAAACAAAAGAATTCTTAATGCAAATTTAGGGATATTTAGAAAAAATTAAGCTGGACGTAACCGACATTTTAAGATACGATATTATCCTTGGAATACCGTAGCTCCGTTCCAGCAACCTTTATATTAACTGGAAAACTCAAAAACTTTCTTGGGACCGTCTTACAGTTTCTTTAAAGGAAAAGTTCCGAGAAATCTGCTATTTGATTTAAGAAGCCAAAGTAATGGACCTAATTGCTAAGGTACCCCTTAAGTATTAAAGGTTCAAGAGACTGTTTAAAGAACGAATACGAAAAAAGTTACCCGACCATAATTAATAGGATTATAAAATCCTTATTAAAAAAGGACATTATCCAAAATTTTACTAGATTTATTATATAAACCTTAAAAAAGTTAAGGCTTTATGGAAAAGTTTATAACGAAACCTTAAACGCGGATATATTTAAAAATTTAAATCTTCCGTAGGGTACCCCGTTATAATGGTACCTAAGATTAAAGATGGCAAAATTCGAATTAATAAAAATGGAGACCTTATATATCGAAAAGTCCACGATTATCGACAGTTGAACGACATTACCATTAAAAACGGATATCCTTTTACCTTTATGGATACTATGAAAAAGAACATTAACAAAGCTAAATGGTTTACGGCGTTAAACCTACCAGACGGCTATTATTTGGTCCGAATAGCTAAAGGCGAAAAATGGAAAACCGCTTTTAGAATAATTTACGGACTTTACGAATATAAGGTAATACCTTAAGGATTTATTAATGCTTTTGCCAGTTTTTAACATATATTGATAACTATCTTACGGAAATTCCTCGACAAGTTCGTATTTATTTACTTGGACGATATTTTTATTTATTTTAAAACCTTAAAGGAATATAAGAAATATGTTGCCCAAGTACTGGAAGTATTCGAAAAGATAAATTTGTTAATTAATAACGAGAAAAACGTATAATATACCCAAAAACTAAACTTTTTAAGCTTTATTATTATTTTAAGATAAATTCAAATTTAAGATTTTAAAATAAAGGTAGTTAAAAATTGGCCGATTCCCGACAAAGCGACTGTTACCGACGTCCGTCAATTTTTAGGATTTACGGGTTACGTACGTAACTTGATTAAAGATTTCGGAAAAATCGCCAAACTATTAACGAACTTTATTACTAAAGAATATACTGGAAAAAAGTTCGAATTCTTAAAGGAAACCAAGGAAGTAATGCAAATACTTAAAAACCAAATTATTAACGCCTTTATTATGAAATTGCCTAACTACGACAAAAAAAAAACAACTAAAAATTAACGCATTAAATAAAACCTTAAAAGTAATCCTAAAACAACAAGAAGATAACGGAAAATAGCATTTAATAACTTATTACTCCAAAACCTTAAAAGATGCAAAATTACGATACCCCATTTACGATAAAGAATTGTTGGCAATTATTATAGCACTTAAAAAATAAGAACCTTACCTTAATAAAACTAAGGAACTTTTTAATATTTACTTTAATTATAAAAATCTTATTTATTTTATAACGACTTAAAACCTTAACAAACGATACGAAAATTAAATAATTTTCTTATTTAAGTTTAATTTTAAAATTTATTATATTAAAGGTAAGGAAAATATCCAGGCGGATATCTTAAACCGAAAAAAAGATTATAATATTAAGGTTTTTAAACAATATATATAAATGCTATAATTTATAAAAAAAGGTACCTTATAGTTATATAAGATATTAAAGAAACTTATTCCCGAATTTCTGGCCTAATTTAAAAGTTTTTATAATTTTGATAAACAAAAAAAAGTTAAATAATTAAAAGGACGATCTAAGGATTAACTGTTATATTATAAAAAGGTTTACGTTTTACGGGAAAAACAAAAACAGTTTATTAAAAAATTTTACGAAAATCCGTTACATAAATATTAAAGGATTTTTAAAACGACCAAACGACTTTAAAAAAAGTACGATTTTCCGGAACTTAAAAAAACTATTAAACAAGTAATTAAAGACTGCAATGTTTGCAACAAGGTTAAAGCAATTCGCCATAAACCGTACGGATTATTACAACTTACCGAAATTCTAAACAAAGCATGGAATATTATAGCTTAGGATTTTATTACCGGCTTACCCCTATCCAAGGACCCCGTTACCGGAATCCAGTATAATGGAATATGGGTAATCGTCGACAGACTTACCAAGTATAGGTATTTCCTACCCTTTAAAGGAAACATAATAACAAAACAATTGGCTTACGCATTCGTAAGATATTATCTTGACAAATATGGAATCCCGGAAAGGATTATTTTAAATAGAAATAAGTTATTTACTTCCAAATTTAGCACCAGCTTTTTTAAACAAATTGGCGCTAAACTTAAGTTTTCCATAACGTATTACCCCTAAACCGATAAATAAATAAAACGGCTAAATTAAACCTTAGAATAATACCTAAGAAATTATGTTAATTATTAACAAAATAATTAAGTAAAATTACTTCCGCTGGTATAAATGGCCTATAATATATTTATTAACGGGAACATAAGCGTTTTACCTTATACAGTTATATATAAATAAAACGCGGAAACTTAACGACTAAAGCAATTATTTAATAAAGTTCCAAAAATCACCTTAATAATATTTAAAGCGAAAATAATGATAACCGAAATTAAAACCATTTAGATTCGCCTTAGGACCGAACTGTAATTTCTTTAATAACGGATAATTCGGTATTATAATAAAAAAAGAATTAAGAAACCAATTTTATCGAAAGGAAATAAGGTTTATTTATTATGCCAAAAACAAAACGTAACCTTAAACATCTTACAAATTAAAATTAAAAAACTTAATAATAAGCTTAATTTTAAAAAATTCGGTCCGTTTAAAATTAACGAAGTTATCTTTAAAACTAACTATCGATTGTTACTACCCAAAACAATAAAAATATATCCTGTTTTTTACATTTCCCTGCTAAAACTAGCACCTAATAACGCCCTGCTGGAAACAAACTTAGAAATCGAAGAAAATACCGACGAGTATGAAATCGAAAAAATACTGGATTTAAAAATGGTCAACGACAAAATCCAGTACCTAGTTAAATAGAAGGACTACCTACCTAAGGATAACATTTGGGAACCCCTTAAGCACCTGACAAATACGAAGGACCTAGTTAAAACGTTTTACCGCCAAAATCCTAACCGACCGTTTCCAACGCGGCTAAGGTTGCAGGCGATAACGGTCCGACTCCCAGGTTTAAACCTTCGGCGCTCCAGTCGAAAGAGGCGGACGCCTCCATGTTGGCGTTAATCTTAGAAGCAAGCCGTACTTGCTTTTTTTCCATGCGACGCTGCTTCTTTTCTAGTTTCTTTTGTTTTTTTAATTGATCCAACTTATAACCTTCCTTTAAAATGGCAAAAGCCTTCTTTTTCAAAACGTTTTGCTGGAGACGCAAGTGTTTCAGTCGACCAAAAAGCTCCATTAATTTATCTTTTATTTTACGTTGCTCCTTTTGCAACCGTTTTCGTTCTTCCTTAATTTTCATTAAGGAATTCATCTCCAGTACGTTATAGGCCGAACGCTAACGACGGGTACAATAATTGCAACTTGGAAAGTTAATTACAAAGAAGCAGTCGGTTTCCCTAAAATGGGTACAGTTCGAACAAAGGTTAACTTTGGAGCCGAACTTTTCAATATAATCCGCGCGGTTGTTACGCGCCTTACGTTAGTTAAATTAAGGTTTTTTTTTTCCTTTTTCCTTTTGAATACGGCCTGTTATAATAAAATCAGCTAAAAAATCCTTATATTCTTTCCAGTTACCAAAAGGGTTACTTACGGTTCTTATCTTTGGGATAAAGATCCTTGGAAAGGGGAAATGGTGTTACAAAAATAGGGGTTTTTGTCTGAAAGAGGTTAAGTTCTTGGAGGTTAGCGCGGATCCGGCTGATCTTCGGACCAAAAAAAAGCTTGGCCTTCGAAATGATTTAGTTGATTTAAGTAATTTGCTAGATTACTTAGATTACATAGATCCGTAACATATTTACTATGGAAGGATGGATATATAATGAACGAACTTTCGTGTAAATAGTACCAACTTAATTTCGCTTTTTAGCTATCAATTTAAGCTTTTAGTCAGAGGTACCGTTTTCCGATTGAAGGAAGAGTCCGCAAACCTTTTTAACGAACAAACTACTGAATCATTTCTCGCACTATTGTTACCTGCAAATCAAGACCCCATTACGGATACTGCTCATACCTCCAGGTGGAAGTATGACAGGTTCGTTACAATTATTAGGCGGTATTATTTGGGATTTACTTTTTCTGTTAAACTTAAATGTTATAGCGTTTAAGTTAGCAGTAAAGGTATTAATTAGCAAGTTGGAAAAAATGCAATTAGATAACTAGCGACGTAGCGATAATTAAAATAAAGCTATTTAGACGGATGGTAAAAGGAAAAGGTCGTTTGTTTTTTAGGTTTAAAGGAAAAGGAAAGTATATTTAAGATAATTATCGCGGATAATTATTTATCTTATGCTTAAATATATTCCCGTTAAAGTAGTATCTTAAAATTTAAATAATTTAAGGATTGGTAACATTGATTAATTTAAGATACGTTTTAATAGGTTTTTTAAATGTTTATCGAAATTTTTTAAAATTATTATTTAAGTTTATTTACATTACGGATTACTGCTAGTACCGAATTTCCCTAGCTTTACGAAAGGTTAAAACTCTTTAGATACGACCGTTTAGTACCGATCGATAAAGAACCTTTATGATAGTAAATTTAGCGAGATTGAATTTTAAAGTATTAGTAGTCCGATTGGATTTTTAAAGCCAGTTAAAGATACGATTATTTAAACGAACTTAGGAATCGTTATTAACTTACCGTAAGGACGAAATATTATATTAGTCCAAAACTTAAAATTATTTATAAGATTAGAAGTATTTATACCGGACGTTATATCCTTTAAATTTATTGATTAATTTGATTACGATTTCCTTGTTGATATTATAGATAAACTTTCGTTTTTTATAGTTTTTCCGGATTTATCGGCCTTTTCAGACTTTCGTTTTTTAGGAATTGGAATTAGCGATTAGTTTAAAGGAGTTAATAGATTGTTTACGAAGTATAAGTTGAAGGAGTTTGAAATGATCGCCGAGTTACCTTACTGGATTAACAGTTCCTTTATAAAAGACCGGGTTAAAGTTGTACTTAATGATGTAACCTAGTAGGACGAAGCGTTTAAACGTATTTTGGAAATTTTTAAGCTGCAGGATTTAAAGTAGATTTGGACCGTTAAAGATTAATTAAGGACTTTAACGAAGTAAGTTTAACGCGGTATCCTTGATTATGTTTATAAATATTGTTTGGAATATGTTACTAAGGTAAGAAATATTCTGGAAGAAATTAAGCAAAAGGGTAAAATAGTTATTAAGGACGAATACATTAAGAACTTATTAAAAGGATTATCCGTTAGCTGTTTCGAAAAGATTTTTAATAATTCGTCCATAAAGCTGGAGGACTTGTACGTAATTAGTTACGATAATGCTTCGATATTAATTAAAGATTGGGCTTTAAATAAAGCAAGATTTTTTAGATATAAAGGACGTAAGCGATAGTAAAAAGGTATCCGTTTCCATATTAATTAAGAAGAAAAGAAACGGTTTAACCCGATTTAACAGTTTAAGCAATAGCGATTAAGGAACCTTTAGCCGCGATTAAAACTATTTAACCGTATTGATCAAGTGTTAAAAATTACGAATGCATTATAGGACTTAAAAATCGTATAGGTCCGATAAATCCAGAACTTAAAAGCTTTTAAAGAAAAGATGCGTAACCGAAAGGCAGCCCGGATATTACAGTATTATGCTCTGCTAAGATAGGAGGTACTTTAGGTATATAATTATGGTACTGACTTATCGATTAATGCAGTTAGTTTCCAGCCGGATGATTATATTCGACTAAGCCCTTACCGTAAACGAGGTAGATATCGAGGTTAAAGAGGTTACCGTAGAGGTTATTAAGGTTAAGGTAGACGTTTTAGCAACTTTAATTAAAGTACTTGTTGGTTTTGTTTAAAGCTAGGATATATTATATAGAAATGCCGTTTGTCTTTTAATATGGAAATTATTGGATTGGTCTTATTCGCCGACGATAAATATACCATTTTCTTTAGATCCCCAGAAGATAAAGCAACGTTAGGCATAATTTAATTTCCCTAGATTTTTAAAAGTTAAGTAATCGAGCAATAAATCCTAATTTAAAAGAAGATTTTAAAATGGATTTATAATTTATTAACTTTCTTTACCCGATTTAAGGAAAAGATATAATATTTTGATCGGCGAAACGACATATTTAAAAGCATAAATAATTAATTAATTAATTTTAAACCGGATATTAATAATTTAGCTAATCCTTAAAAGTATATTATAATTTTGAAACCGAATCGATAAAAGCCCGATATTGATTAAAATAGGGTAACCGAGATTAATATAACCCATTTCGTCGACCATAATGAAGAATTATTTTATAAAAAGGTACCGTTACGTAAATGGCTATGGAGTAACCTTATCGAAAGCAAAGGTACCTGCTATTTAAAGGAAATTAAAGCTTTAAAAATTAACGACTTTGATTAACCGACGGTGCTTATTAACGTTATGATAATTAAGCGTTTTAGGGATAAAAAAGAGGAATTTAAAGGCGTAAAAAGGAATAAGACCGAATACGAGATTGATAACGACGAACTGATATACGAGGGATTTACGTTTTATAATATGGAAGTCGGCGCTTAGACAAATAATATCCTTTAAATGAATGCTAATATTTTTTAAGCAAACGATGTTACTTAAACGGATAATACCTTTATTTATAAAGGCCTAATCGATAAGTATATAGTTAAATTTTGGGAAATGAAAATCCGGAAGAACTTTAAAAGGACATTTAAGATTATTTAGTTCGAATTAATCGAAGTATGCCTAAATTTCGGAAAGGCTTTTAAGAATTTTATAACCGCTAAGACCTTAAAGGCATTTAATCGCAAAAATAAGGAAACGATTAAAATAACCGAAATTAAAATGCGAGGATTAAAAGTTTTAAAAATAAAAAGATTTGTTAAGATTTTTATTATGGATATCGGTTATAAAGCAAAAAGCCAAAGGAAGTTAAAGTTTTGTCGATTTAGTAATATAATCCAATTAAATATATTATCCCTTTGTTTAAACTGGCAGTTAAAGTAGGCTACGGAAGTGGCGAAGATTCGATTAATGGAATTATCGACATTAAAGCCGAATCGAACGTTATAGTTGCGTCGTACGTTAAGCGATATAAATTAGTTATGCAACAAATCCGCGTATCGTTTTTGGGTTTTAATTTTCAGAAAAAAACTTTATTCGAAGATATTATCGAGGTTTTCGTTTAGCTAGCTGGCCGATTAATTATTATTCCATTATTTGTCGGTAGTAACTATTACGCTACGTAATTACTAATCCTGGGATTTAATTTTATAACCAAATCGAAGATAACGTTTAATATAAACCCGGACGTAATAAAAGGAACTTTAAAGTTTGGCCCGTTAAAGATTATTATTCCTTTAATTCCTACAGAACGAATTACGCGCAATATTCGTACTAACGAAAAGCCTGAAAAAAAGCAGCTAGTAAAACAGTAAACCGCTTTATTGGCGAAAGCAGGCTTACGAATAAAGGGACAAACGAGCAAGTTATAATCCCTTATATCTTTTCGATTAATAATACCTGCGTTAATTAAAACGCAAAAATTATTTAAAAAGTTATTAATAATAAGTTGGAACCCGGAAATAAGATTTTAAGCTAATTTAACGATAAAAAACTGGCGTATGCTTTATATAAATTACTATAGGATAAAATGTAATAAAAGATTAACAATAATCGGACCGTTTAGATTAATATAATATATAAATCTAAGTAGAAAAAAGTAGTTCCTGTCGACGATGCACCTTTTGATAAATCCGTACCCCTTGAAAACCCGAATTAAAAGGCTAAAAAAACTCGAAAAAGTTTAGTAAGCTATTAATTAAGATAGCGAAAAACCCGATAAACTTAATATATCTTTGGTTGTTTTATTCCTTAAGTTTATTACTATATCCCGAAAAACCCGATTTATTAAGGAACGCGCCGACGAAGTTCTTAATTAATTAGGAAATAAGTTTACCCCTAAAAAGAAAGCCTTTTTTAAAAAGATGTTTTTTCGTAAAAAAGCTGCTTTAACCTGGGATTAAAAAAGATGTAACAGAATTAAATCAAGTATTGCATTAAATTATAAAATTTGAACGATCTTTTACAAAACGTAGCAAGCCAAGGATATAACAGTGCCGGCGAGCATTAAGGATAAGCTGATCGAAATATTACGAATACGTATTTAGCAAGGTATTTTCGAACAGTTTTATGCTGTATATAAGAATATTTAATTTTTAGTCGAAAAAAAAAATAGTAAGCTTTAATTAATTAATTTTGCGACTAAATTGAATGCTGTTACTTTGCGAAATATTTTTATGCCGGATAACTGCGACGAATTTTCCGCGGATTTTGCTATATGTTCCTTAATTACCTTGGTGGACTTCTTTTCAAGTTACGATCAGGTTATTTTAGTTTTAACCACCAAAAATTTTACAATTTTCGCGATACCGTTAAAACTTTTGAGGTACATTATTATGCTTTAAAGGTTTACCAACTTTGTAACTTATTTTTGCCGTATAATTGGGAAGATTTTAGACGATTTGATGCCCGATATAGCCCGGCTATTCGTCGATAACGTTAAGGTTAAAGGCCTTAAGATAAGATATAACGATAAGGAAATTCTTTTAGGAATTCGGCGATTCGTTTATAAGCATATCGTTAATATAAACAAAACTTTTTTTAACTGCGAGCTTGTTAATGTAACGATTAATATAAAAAAGTTTTAGTAATGTTAAGAAATAACCGTTATAGTTGGATTTATATGCGGAACGAATAAGCGGCGACTAAATATAATTAAAGTAAAGAAAATCTTAAAGATTTAGCTATGCAAAAACGTTTCGGAAATTAAAGCTTTTTTAAGTATTGTCGTTTATTATCGAATATTTATTACGTATTCGCTATTAAAACAAAATTTTTTACCCGTCTGTTCCGGAAAAATTAACCTTTTATTTAGGGCCCCGATTAGAATTACGTAATAAAAAGCGTTAAAAAAACGATTATTATTATCCCGATTTTAATTATTTTGAATTATAACCTTAATGCCGGAAAAGTTATTATAAAAACAAACGCAAACAAAGAAGGTTTTAAAGGTACTTTCGATTAATTAATTAATAAAATAAAACATTCCGCGCGTTTTAAAAGTAATACTTGGAAAGGTATTAAGTTAAATTACGACGTTAGTAAATTAAAATGTCGAACTATTTTTAAAATCTTAAAGAAATTCCGGAACTATATTTATAAAATCCGATTCGTACTAAAAATTAACGTTAAGGTACTAATAGTTCATATTAATAACTTTTTAAGCTTTTTACCTGGTATTATAATTATTCGTTAAATCGTTTAAATAAAAATGTTTAATTTCGAAATTAAATATATCTCTAACAAAAAGAACATAATAACGAACGGTTTATTCCGAAAGTTACCCGGAACTTTTAACGCGCTGGACGATTAATAAAAGAAAAAAGTCGATAACTTTATTAATATCCAACTTAATGTTATTCGGTTAAATTTTATTTTAATTAATACAGCTTTTGTACTTACTGATACGGATCGGCAATAAGGACCTTTTATCGGAAATTGGTTTAAGGAGTTATAAAAGTACGTTAGGTTTCTAACGACATTAAATCTTTTTAATCGGCTTAATAATACTTTAAAAAAAAAGCGAAATATTTTCAAATCCGAAACGTTAAATTACTTTATTTAAGACGGTATTTTTTGGCGTAAAGTAAACAAAAGATACGGCAGCCGGCGAATAATTAATACCGAGCAAAAGCGATTTACGGTAATTAAGTAATATTATAAAAATTATAATTATAAAAGGCGAAATTCGACTTATTATCGCATAACAGCTATATATTATTAACGTAACATATTTAGCCATATTCGGAAAGTAATACTTACGTATGTTAAGTACTAAAAAGCAGCCGATCGACGCTTCGAAAAAGGCTATGGATTTTCGCAACCGATTAATATAGCTATTATCTGGATAATTAATATTTAGTTTATGCCTAATAACGATAGTTGCAAAGTTACGGTCGAAACTAAATACGAATTATCTGATTATTTGGAAGCCAAAACCTTGCGATTAATTACGTTAACAGCGATTAAGAAATTCTTAAATAAGTACGTCTTTTATCGACATAATATCCCGATTAAAATCAAAATTAACGGAAGCTTAAAAAATAAAGGCGAAATTATTAAAGCCTGCAACATACTAAGAATCAAAAGGAAAGTTGGTACCGCGTATACAGCCTGGCGATAAGGCCTGGTCGAAAAAGGACACGTACCGATCGTTAAAGCCTTAATAAAAGCGACGAATAAGATTAATAAAGGATAAGTTAAGTTTTTGCCTAAAATGGTCTTCGCCGACAACACCATTATAAAAAGTTATGGCCTTAGCCTTTATAAATTGCTGTACGGACAGAAAGCGCTTTTACCGATCGAAATAGTTTTGCCGATATGGAAAATTATAACTTAAAACCCAGATATTCCGAAAGAAAATCTAATTACGTAAAAAATTCGGCTTTTAAAAAAAAAAGCTAAAAATGCAACTAAAATTACCAAGGTAATCGCTAAGCAACGCCGTAAAGTAGCTAAACTGGCGAATAAAAAGAACAAAAACAAAATAAAAAGCAAACCCTTAAAAATAAACGACTTAATATTATTATATAACACGTTACAACATATAAATATATCCAAAAACATAAAACTAAAGTACTGTTAAACTGGCCCATATCTAATTAATAATACTACTAATTTAAGTACTTATTATTTGAAAGAAATTAATAAGACGAAGTTACAAAATACATTTTCTGCTAATAAATTAAAGCAATTTATGAAAAATAAAAAAAAATATTAAGAACCGATTAACCTATAAAAAGACGACTGGACGAAACCATTTGCTGATTAAAACGACGATACGATATCAAATACTTCGGATATTACGAATATCGAACTACTTAAAAACTGGCAGCCTTAAGCTTTAAAGCTTGTAAAAACAAATATTAAAATGCAAATACCAAGTAGCCGACTTGAAGGCTATATAATTATAAATAATAACGATACGACAAATACGATACAATTAGGAAAACGGAAAAGATTAACGCGATTAATTGCGAAAAACTAAAATATAATAGTTCCTATAAATTCCTTTAAGCTTTTATAAGTTCCCATAAGTTCCCTTAAATTCCTTTACCGTCCCGTTTACCGATACCTTATACGATAACCATTATACTTTACTTATAATTAATATATCC
Organism: Monosporascus sp. mg162; assembly: GCA_004155945.1. Classification (NCBI taxonomy): domain Eukaryota; kingdom Fungi; phylum Ascomycota; class Sordariomycetes; order Xylariales; genus Monosporascus; species Monosporascus sp. mg162. The sequence continues at coordinate 75,072 of QJNY01001291.1, forward strand.
TGCTGTATACGCCCGGAACCGGAAATTAATAACATATTTTTCCATTTTGTTCCGAAGCTAATCCTTATCGTATATCTTAATAATAAAACAAATATTTGCACAAATATCCTTTTTAATTTATAGCGATCGTAAAAAGCTGGCCTTTAATGCTTTAAACCGTTCGTTTCGGAAAGTACAATTATGCCCCTCGATAAATCCGATATAATTACTACAAACCCCGTTAAAAAAGCCAGAAATCGACCAACACCTAAAGAATAAATACATTCCGTATTAATTAAGATGCTCCGATATTACGTATCGTCTTTTGCAAAACTCGCAAGGTACCAGGTTAAGTATATCAAATACCTAAATAAATAAACTAGTAACGTATTTAAGATCCTTAGTAAGCGCAATTATAAAATAACCTAAAAAACTGGCCCGATAAATTTCGACGTATATTAAATAAGCCACCAAGTTTTCCACTAACTAAAAGTACCTAATTACATTAACCTAAATATTTGCGGCCGCCTAAAAATTCTTACCTTCGATCTGCTATTATAAGTACCGACCTATAGCTGGACCACCGATAACGTGAATAAACATAACCCCGAATATCTATACTAATTAACGGATTTTACCAACGATATTACGGAAAAACCCAAATATTTACCTCGATATATTTAAAAGTAACGTAATATATAACATTATTCTTATTCTAGAATCTAACTATATCCTAATTATTATCGAAATGAATACGGCGAAAACGTAACGTTTCGATACTAATAAATGGCCCAAAAACCCGATTAATAACCCGAAAACTTACCCAACGTACTGGGATTATCGAAACCGTTAATGAAAACCTAGCGAATAAATTGCTATTAGGTATCGGTAGGTTAATAAAAACAGGTACAAGCGTTACTGATCGCCGACCACCGACTATTTGTTTAACGATACCAAGGATTGGATTAAGCTTTAAAGGTATTTTAGCTACCTTTATTAATGGCAGTATATATCGCATTAACCAAGATTTTAAAAATAATAAATTATTTATAACCGGTATTTCTAATAATAAAATATCTTAATTAAAATTTATACTACGGAATTTATACTAGAAGGTAAAAGTAAAGTCAAAAATAAATGCTTAACGATATATTAAGTTTTAAAACTTACGAACATTATCGGGATTATATAAAGGCTTTAAATCCCGAATACTGCCCAAAAACTTATCAACACGACGGGTTAATAACTTAAAAAATATGGACGAATTTAATACCGCCAAGATTTTACAACGATAATTAAAGATTTGGTCCAATTTTTCGATATTTGCCTTGACCTTAAAATCGACAGGCTTCTTAATACCAGGATTTAAAAGCTTATCACCTAAACCGGACTTTTTTTTAATAAACGATTCTTTTATAATAAGAACAAAATTACCTAGGTCTGTACTTCCGCAAAAACCCTGGGAACTGCGTAAATCTGATAGCTGCCGAAAACTTATAATGGTATTAATTAATACAATAAGGATAATTATATATATATTTGGATATATGTTAAATCTGGAAGGAAAAGTTAAAATGGTATTACAAAAAAGTTGCAAAAAAAATATAGGCGCGAAAAATAAATGCATATACCTGATTAAAGAAAGCGACGACGAAGGTATTTTCCTATACAACTTCGGAAAAAATTTTCTAGGATTTTCTCGCCGTATACGTTTTATCTGCAAAAATTCGATGCATTAACCTTAAATGCACTTAATTAATCAAACGCACAAATTATTAGCAAATTCTGGCGAATTTCTGTACCTATACAATAATTATACTTTAATACCTATAAAGCATTTATACCTATACCAATATACCTATATATATATATTACATATTATTCTTAATTACTATTATTATCCCTAAGTTATTTAATACTATATCCAAGCATATTAATTAATACATCCCTAGTTATTATATCGTTATTTAAAAAATGTACCATGTAAAATAAAAACGAAAGTTTTAAAAAGTTAAATACTTCGGATTTTGGAAAACTTGTACGATCAATTAATATACCCGTATAGAAAAACGATAATATGGTACAATTCCTTAAAAAGATACATAACAACAGTTTCACCCTTTATCCTTTAAAAAAAGTTGCACTTTAAATTCGTTTTAATCGGTTTATTCCTATATACTTAAAAAAACATTAATAGTTAACATCTATAAAAAAGCATTAACCCGTTACCATATTAGTTAATAAAACCGTAATATAACAAAGTAACTGGATATTTATAGCAAATTATTATAATCGTTCAAAATAAAACCTACTTACGTTTTACAAATGTTATTACCCTTATCCAGATAATCGCCCAGGATGCACCTTTAAGAATTATCGCCGTTATCCCAAAAGCTGGACGAATAATCTTATATAGTAAGTCCAGACTAATTTTTAGTAAAACCCAAAAGGCGATTAATATTAATAACCCGAAATATGTATAATTTATTACCTAAATTAAAGTTCCGATTAATAAAAAACTAATAAGGTATTAGATTGGTATATTATACGACCGATTAAAGCGTTTATTGCTAATATTCGATACCTATGCCACCGAGAATCGTACTTAGTTATTATTCCAGCTATACCGAAAGGCGTAAAGAAAGTTAAGACTTAATAATCCGTTTGCCCGTATAGTAATCGTCAAAATGCTTACTTAAACCAGATACTATATTTGCGGATTGTGGATTATTTATATCTTTTATATTATCTGCCGCGACCTTGCAAAATAAGGAAACCAAATTATAACCGAAGCGAAAGAATTTGGCGAATATCGAATAAAAAATAGAATTTTCGACATAATTAAAAGATTCCTGGGTTTAAAACCAAAAACGGAAAACATTAAGAAAAACGTAAAAGATTAACCTAGAAACTTTCCGTCCTTATTAATTAAGGAAGATAACGACGAATTAAACTTTAATTAATTTGCCCGATTATTTTATAGTAAACGACGTTAACCAAAGTAACGTTTTAATTAGTTTTAGTAATTATCGGTACGACCATTTCCGATATTAATATTTTTTTCTTTATTAATTTAAACTGGCCTTTTAGTACTTAAACCTATACGACCTAATCTGATATTTACGAGATTACCATTCGAAATAAAGTACAAGCCTTAACCGAAGGTTAGTAATTAGCGCGTAATGGCAATGGTACAAGGTTAATATGTTACGCCGTACAAATAGGTGGGAGATATATTTGAAAATGCCAGGTAGAGATTAGAACCATATTTTCTGTAAGGATGGCCAGGCTGGGTTAAGTATAAATCTTTAATCAGTATAGAGAAACCAGAGGATAAGGTTTAGAACGAGCAAGAAAGGATTAAGTAACGAAAGGATCTGGCCAGACGTCGAGGACGTAATCCTAAGTTGAGAATGATAGAGGATAAGCCGCGTAAGCGTTAATTAGATTGATTAATAGATTTTATGTATGGTTCATAACGTTGGAAGTTGGTTGCGTTATGTTTTTATTTGTTTTTCAAAATGGATTAAGGATAATCTTATTTCGAGAAAGGAGGGTTGAAATGGTACAGGGTGCCGGGCTAGGGGGTATGGCTTGGCTGATTAGTTAGTCAGTTTTATATGTGTATTTCTAGGAGCTTTTTCCGCCGGGCGTAACCCCGAAATTTGTTTATTATCGTCTACCGATTATTGTTTATACGCACTTATGATTGATTTTAGTGTTTGATTTAACTCGGACCCAAATATAGTGTTTCGTTTTGCTTTCATTACCGCTGCACTCGGCTATTCTATCGTTACCCGCCCATCAAAGATGCTTTGATCGGAACCGAGTTGTTACGAACCAAAGGTTCTCCAAGATAAGAATGCTCCTTTAGGATTAGCGCGGACGAGCTCCGGGTAAACTACGGAGTTGGCCAAGACTTTGGTGATCTAGGGTGATCTAGTTGATCTAGGACAAGTGGGGTAGATCACGGTAGATCACATAGATCAAAGGTACACTTACCAAAAGATAGGAGGATATATAACGAACGGTTTTCCTATATAAATAGCACCTAGATAAATTCGTTCTTTAATTATTAATTTAAGTCTTTAATTGAAAGCAACGTTTTTCGATTAAGGGAAAAATTTGTAAATTTCTTTAACGAACAAATTATTAAATTATTTTTCGCCTTCTTATTACCTGCAAATCAAGAATTCCTTTCGGATACTAATTACGTTTCCAGGTAGTTATATAACAGGTTCGTTACATTTTGATAATTCCTTAATTAATAGCCGACGAATGGTTTAAGGCCTAGTTAGGCATAAATTTTCCTGAACCTAATAAAGACGATATTACAAAACGGCATTTAAAAGATAAACGACATATCCGATCGCCATTATTAGCTAGTAAAAGATTAATATCTGGATTAAAACATCCTACCCTTTATTAAAAAAGTTCTTTTTTTAATTAATAATATGGCCCCCTTTATTACTCGGTTTTAAGGAAAACCTTCTTTTTTTCTGCAACAATTTTTCCCAGCTTTAAAGGAAATTATTAAGGTCCAGGAAAACGAACCGGAAAAGGAAAAAAAGGAATCCGACAGCCCGAAAGGTAAGGAAAAAGAATTTACGATTAACGACAAGCTACGTATCTTAATAACTAAACTTTAAGCGGTAAAAAGGGAAAATGCTAAACTTGCTCGATAGTAAAGATCTTCGATATTGCCTTTATTTGGCGCGAATTAATCCCGCGAAAATATTGTTTTACCTTTTGCTTATTATGAAATGCCAAAGGTTAAAAGTTATAAGCTAACCCTTTTAAAACCTTACGACGGTACCATAGATATAAAAGGATTTTTGGTCCAGGCTAGATTTTACCTTAAATTTTATAAGAATTTTTTAACGGAAAATTATTAAAAGGTAATGGTTATTTTTTAGCTGCTTACTGGAAAAGTTCTTTTATGGTCCGAACTTATTATGAACGATTACTTTGTAAATTATCCAGATTAATTTTCCGACTTAATTAATTATGTTTTCGGTAACTATAAACATTTTAAAGAAAAAATGCGAACTTTATTTAAAGATTCCGATAAAAAATAACATGCGGTCGAACAGTTGCACCTTTTCCAGTAAATTAAGTCAGCAGCCGAATATGCGATTAAATTTAATTGCCTTATATCAGTTTTTAATCTTCCAAAAAGCGCGCTATTTTATCCTTTTTATAACGGCCTGAAATTATAGGTTAAGGATAAGATATACAAAATGCCTAAAACTGGCCTTTTCCAGGATTATATTAACAAAGTTATTATTGCCGATCGACGTACCTTTAAAAGGTATTTGGAGAAAAAGAGATCCGATAGAAAAAGGGACGATCGAAGCTTTAACAGCAAGTTCCAAAAAAGCAAAAATAAGGATAAAACCTAAAAAAAAGCGAATATTATTTCCAGGAAGCTTAAAAAGGATAAGTCGAATGTTAAATACTTTAACTGTAGCAAAAAAGGTTATTATAAAAACGAATATCGTTTTCCAGCTAAAAAGAACCCTAAAAAGGAAGGGATTCCTTAAAAAAAGGCCCGAACGGCCGAACAAAAAACAAATAACGAAAGCGAAGAAAAAAAGGAAATTAATTTTACTTTTTTCTAACAGGAATATATTATCGCAACGATTTATTATGAATCAAACGGCGACCCAAAGTACGAACGTTACCCGATTTGCCAGAATTAAACAGCTAAAGCCTGTAAGTATTATCCCGGATAACCAGCCTTTAAGGTAGCTATAGGGCTAGGATGCAAATATTATTTGGATATGCAAAAGTGCGAAATATATTACGAATATGGCCAGATGCGTCCCGATAACCATGGGCTAAAGGTACTTAAACCCGAAGAACCTTTAGAACGGGCGGTATACCTTAAAACCGAAACCCCTAAACAGGACTTTATTAATGGGTACGGACTTTTCTATTTTTCGGCTTGCAACGATAACGATTATCCAATTTACCTTCGAGCAAAGAAAGATAACAATTATTAGCCCGGTTAGAACGAAGAAACCCTTATAAAGCCTGATAACGAATGCAGATGTATCGAAATTCCCCAATGGCCCGAATACCTTCGATCTTGTTATTTGCATCCCGATTCGGATTAAAGCCGAAAAGCTATTGCTTAAGGTTGCTTATGTTATACCCTTATGCTATGCTTGATATATGAACTTTTGGATATGAGAGCAAGCCCTGCAGAAATTTCAACTTCGAATCGGAAACCTTTCCAAACGTTAAAGGTAAAAATCATTAAGGTAAAATGTTAGATTGGCCAACGAAGGTAGTATATTTGCATGGACGACAAATGTACCAAATACGCAGTTAAGAAAGTTCGCAAATGGAAACGCTTTTTAACGAACAGAACCACGAAGTTAAAAAACGGCAAAGGCTTTCGAAATTAAGGCATTAAGGAGCTTTACGAACTAAGACCTTATGTAAGGCAAGAAAAGGATTACGAAGCTAAATCGAAATTCCTATTTAGTACTAAAGCCAAATTTTTAAAGCTATAATTAACTTTGGAGCAAAAGGCAATTTCATTTCGCCAGCAGTGGCCGAAAAACATTACATTCCTTGGAGATATAAGCTAAAGTCCTACAAATTACGGACAGTTAATGGAAATCTTTCCCAGTACGATAACGGACGAATCCTTAAAGAAATTGAAAAACTTTCAATATAGATTTAAGGGTACCAAGAACATCTTACCCTGGATATCGCCGATATATTAGGTCACGATATTATTCTGGGAATGCTATGGTTTAATTCCAGTAATCCATTAATTAACTAAAAAACTCGCCAGCTCTCTTGGAACCGCGAATCAACTTCTGTTGAAAAAGGGTCCAAAAAAGTTTGTTATATAATTCGAAAAGCTAAGGTATCAGACTTTGCCAGTACCATACCTCCAGAATATCAGCAATTCGAACGTTTTTTTAAGGATAAAGAAAACTATGAGTTACTTCCATACGGATAATGGGATTATCGCATACCTATTAAAGAAGGACATTACCCCAAGCTTTACAAAATTTACTATATAAATTTAGAAAAGGTAAAGGCCTTATGGAAAAGCATTTAGTTGGACCTAAAAAAAGGTTATATTTAGCCATTTAAATTTCCCGCAGGATATCCTGTACTTATGGTACCTAAAATCAAAAACGGCAAATAGAAAATCGATTAAGATGAAGATCCGGTTTATCGACGCGTGGTCGATTATCGACAGTTAAACGATATTACCATTAAGAACGGATATTTTTTAACCTTAATAAATACCTTAAGGGAAAACGTAAATAAAGTTAAATGGTTTACTGCATTAAACCTACAAGACGGGTATTACCGCATCAGAATAGCAAAAGGAAAAAAATAGAAGATTGCTTTTCGAACGATATACGGGTATTACGAATACCGAATTATGCCTTTAGGATTTACTAACGCCCCTGCCAGTTTCTAACGCCTGATTATAATTATATTCAGGAAATTCTTAGACAAATATATCTTTGTCTACTTCGACGACATTCTTATTTATTTTGAAACGCTGGAAAAGCATAAGAAATATGTTCTTTAGGTTTTTGAAGCTTTGGATAAAGCAAATATCCGAATTAACCCCGCTAAAAGTGTATGGCATATGCAGAAGCTAGATTATTTAGGATTTACCTTTACCCCCGGTCAAATTCAGATCCAGGATTTTAAATTGGAAGCAGTTAAAAACTGGCCCATTTTTAATAAGGTAACCGTTATCGATATCCGGCAGATTTTAGGATTTACGGGTTACGTACGTAATCTGATTAAGGGATATAAAAATATTGTTAAACCTTTAACGAAATTTACTATTAAGAAATATGTTGGAAAAAAATTCGAATTTCCAAAGGAAGCTAAAGAAGTTTTTCAGTTATTGAAAGACGAGATTACCAAAGCGCTAATAATAAGATTGCCCAACGCTAATCGAAAAAAACGCTTAAAGACAAACGTTTTAAATTATGCCTTAAGCGTAGTTTTAAAGCAACAAGAAAATAATGGGAAATGGTACCCAGTGGCCTATTATTCCAAGGCCTTTCGAAACGTAAAGCTCCGATACAAGATCTACGATAAGGAGCTGCTAGCGATTATCAACGCTCTTAAAGAATAGGAACCTTTTCTTAGCGGAACCAAAAAGCTTTTCGATATTTACTTAAATTACAAAAACCTTACCCGGTTTATAACGACTTAAGAGCTAAACAAACGCCACGAAACTTGGATAATTTTCTTGTTAAAATACAATTTCCAAATTTACCATATCAAGGGAAAAGAAAATATCCAAGTAAACATCTTAAGTGGCAAAGGAAATTACGATTCCAAGGTTCCGAAACGTCGAATGCAAATACTGCAACAAACTAAGGACGGTACCTTACGGTTATGTAAAATACTGAAGCAACCTACCCCAGAATTTTTGACGAAATTCCGAAATTCCTATAATGAGGAAAAGTAAAAAGAAATGCAACAGTTAGATAGACAACCTGAAAACCAACTGTTGTACCGTAGCAAAATTTACATCCCTCGAAACTAACAAAAGTAATTCGTTAAGAAATTCCATAAAGATCCGTTATATAGATATTAAGGTATTTTCAAAACCATTAAACGATTGCAGAAAAAATACGACTTTCCAGGACTTCGACGAACTGTTAAGCAGGTAGTTAAGGATTGCAATATCTGCAACAAGGTAAAAGCAGCCCGACATAAGCCCTATGGACTTTTATAGCTTACAGATATTCCAGAAAAGGTTTAGAATATTATTGCTTGGGATTTTATTACCGGTTTACCCTTATCAAAAAACCCCGTTACTAAAGTTTAATATAATGGAATATGGGTAATCGTTGACAGACTTATTAAGTATAAGTATTTTTTACCTTTCAAAGAAAACGTAACGGCAGAACAACTAGCTTACGCCTTTGTCCGATATTACTTCAACAAACATGGAATACCAAAAAAAATCATTTTAAACAAAAACAAATTTTTCACATCAAAATTTGGTACTAACTTTTTTAAGCAAATAGGTACCAAGCTTAAATTTTCGATAGCATACCACCCATAGATAAATAAACAAACAAAACGTTTAAATCAAACGTTAGAGCAATATTTAAAAAGTTACATTAACTACCAATAAGATAACTGGGTTGGACTTTTTCTACTGGCTTAAGTAGCCTATAATACCTTTATCAACGAAAATATAGGTATTTTTTCCTATATAACAGTATATGGTTATCAAGCAAAAACTTAACGGCCAAAATAACCACTAAACGAAGCTCCAAAATTAACCGCGAAAGCTTTTCGAACAGAAACGGTAATAACGGAAATCCAGATAACATAAATCCGCTTACAAAATAAATTACGATTTTTTTAACAAAGGATAACTTAATATTACAATAAGAAAAAAATTAAAAGATTAATTCTGTCAAAAAAAACAAAATCTATTTGCTACGCCAAAAACAAAACGCAACTTCGAATATTTCTTAAATCAAAACAAAAAGATCTAATAATAAGCTCGATTTCAAAAAACTTAATCCGTTTAAGATCGATAAAGTTATTTCCAAAACTAATTACCGATTGTTACTACCCAAAACCATGAAAATATACCCTATTTTCTATATCTCTTTACTTAAACCAACACCCAAGAACGTCCCGCTGGAAACCAATTTGAAAGTCGAAAAAGATAACGATAAGTACGAAGTTAAACGAATACTGGACTCCAAGGTAATTAAAAATAAGGTCCAGTATTTGATTAAATGGAAGGAATACTTATACGAAAAAAACATTTAAGAATCCCTTAAATACCTAACGAACGCAAAGGACCTGGTTAAAACGTTTTACCGCCAGAATCCTAACCGACCGTTTTTAACGCGGCCAATGTCGCAGGGGACAGCGGCCCAGTACTTAAATCCAGCCTTAAGGCGTTCTAATCGAAAGAAATAAACGCTTTTGCCATGGCGTCCATCTTAAAAACAAGTTAAGCTTGCTTTGCTTTTATACGGCGTTATTCTTTTTCCAATCTTTTTTGTTTTTCCAATTAATTTAATTCATATTTTTCCTTTAAAATCGCAATAACCTTTTTCTTTAATACGTTTTGTTAAAGGCGTAAGCGTTTTAGTCGCCCAATAAACTTTTGCGATTTTTCTTTTTGCCGACGAAATGTTTCTTCCTGACGTTAGCGTAATTCATCTAACTTTTTTTTAATTACTTCCTGATACGCCAAAAACCTATTTTCGACTTTACGCTGCTTTTGTTGCAACCGATTACGTTTTTTATTAATTTTCGACAAGGAATTTATAGTTAATACGTTATAAGATAAACGTTAACGACGAGTGCAGTTGTTACAACTCGGAATGCCGATTATATAAAAACAATCAAAATTATTAAGGCGAACGTAATTCGAATAAGGAAATACTTTAACGCTAAAACTTTTAATCGAATTAGCTCGATTATTTCGGGATTCCCGTTAGTTAGGATGAAGTTTCCTTTTTTGTTTATTCGTTCGACCTATCATAATGAATCCAGTTAACTGAAAAAGAACAGCAAAAGGTGGTCTCGAATAAAGGGATATTTATCTTTTTTATCTTTGGGATAAAGATTCTTGGAGAAAGGGAATAATGTTACGAACTAAAAATTCTCCAAGATAAAAATGCTCCTTTAGGATTAGCGCGGACGAGCTCCGGGTAAACTACGGAGCTGGCCAAGACCTTGGTAATTTAGGGTGATTTAATTGATCTAGGATAAATGGGGTAAATCACGGTAAATTACATAGATCAAAGGTATACTTACCAAAAGATAGGAAGATATATAACGAACGGTTTTCCTATGTAAATAGCACCCAGATAAATTCGTTCTTTAACTATCAATCTAAGTTTTCAATCAAAGGCAACGTTCTTCGATTAAGGGAAAAATCCGCAAATCTCTTTAACGAACAGATTACTGAATCATTTTTCGCCCTATTGTTACCTGCAAATCAAGAACCCCTTTCGGATACTGATCACGCTTCCAGGTGGTTGTGTGACAGGTTCGTTACACGAGTCCCCCCGTCCCAATTCATTAATAAAAGTTTGTCCAAGTATAATAGCGGATGAATTTTAAAAAAAACCGAAAAACTCCTAATATAGATTTAAGGGTACCAAAGGCGCCTTACGTTAGATATCGCCGACATTTCAGGTTATAATATTATCTTGGAAATGCTAAGGCTTAATTCCAGTAATCTGTTAATTAACTGGAAAACTCGCCCGCTTTTCTGGAACCGCGAATTAACTTTTCATAAAAAAGAAATTAAAGAAGTTTGTTATATTATCTAAAAAGTCAAAGTATTAGACTTTGCTAATATTATACCCCTAAAATATTAACAATTTGAACGATTTTTTAAAAACAAAGAAAATTACGAACTGCCTTTATATAGATAATAGGACCATCGCATACCTATTAAAAAAAGATATCACCTTAAGCTTTACAAAATTTACTATATAAATCTAGAAAAGGTAAAGGCCTTATAAAAAACCATTTAGTTAGACCTAGAGAAAGGTTATATTTAGCTATCCGAATTCTCTACAAGATATCTTGTACTTATAATACCTAAAATTAAGGACGGCAAATAAAAGATCGACTAAAATGGAGATCCGGTTTATCGACGCGTGGTCGATTACCGGCAGTTAAACGATATTACTACAGATATTTTTTAATCTTGATAAATACCTCAAGGGAAAACGCAAGCAAAGTTAAATGGTTTACCGCTTTGGACCTTCGAAACGGGTATTACTATATCAAAATAACTAAAAAAGAAAAATGGAAGATTGCTTTTCGAATAATGTACGGGTATTACAAATACCGAGTAATGTCTTTAGGACTTACTAACGTACCCGCCAGTTTCAAACGCTTAATTATAACTATATTGGAAAATTCTTAGACAAATATGTTTTTGTTTACCTCGACGACATACTCATCTATTCCGAAACGCTGGAAGAATATAAAAAGCATGTTTTCTAAGTTTTTAAAGCTTTGAATAAGGCAAATATTCGAGTTAACTTAGCTAAAAGTATATGGCATACGTGAAAGCTAAACTATTTGGGATTTACCTTTACCTCTAGTTAAATTTAGATTCACGACTCTAAATTAAAAGTAATCAAGAACTGGCCTATTCCTAATAAGGTAACCGTTACAGATATCCAGCAGATCTTAGAATTTACGGGTTATGTACACAACTTAATTAAGGGATATGGAGATATTGTCAGACCATTGACGAAACTTACCACTAAGGAATATGTTAGAAAAGAATTAAGGGACTAATTCTGTCGAAAGGAAACAAAGTTTACTTGCTACGCCAAAGGTAAAACGCAACTTCGAACATTTCTCAGATCAAAACAAGAAGACTCAGCGACAAGCTTAATTTTAAGAAGCTTGGTCTATTTAAGATCGATAGAATCATTTCCAAAACCAACTACCGACTGTCACTATCTAAAACGATAAAAATACACCCCTGTTTTCTATATCTCTTTGCTTAAACCAGCACCCAAGAACGCCCCGCTAAAACCCAGTCTGGAAGTCGAAAAAGACGACGATGAGTACGAAATTAAGCGAATACTAGACTCCAGGGTAATTAAAGACAAGGTCCAGTATCTGATCAAATAAAAGGACTACTCACACGAAAAAAACACTTGGAAACCTCTTAAGCACCTAACGAATACGAGAAACCTGGTTAAAACGTTTCACTGCCAAAATCCTGACCGACCGTCTCTAACGCGGTGTCACAAGACGGACTGCTAACGGGGTCAGGTTGGCTATATTCAGAACGGAAGACTAAGAAGAAGACTGATATCTAGAGAACTAAAAGGGAGAGACAGAACCCTTAGAGCCCTAGAGCGCTATATACATAGTGAGGATGACTAAGCCTAGTTGGCACCATGACACGCGGCCAAGGTCGTAGGGGACAACGGCCCAATATTTAAATCCAACCCTACGGCGTTTCAATCGAAGAAAATAAACGCCTTTGCCATGGCGTCCATTTCAAAAACAAGCTAAGCTTGCTTTATCTCCATACGCCGTTATTCCTCTTCTAATTTTTCCCGTTCTTCTAATTGGTCTAACTCCAAACCCTTTTTCAACATTTCTAAAGCTTTCTTTTTGAAAAGATCCTATTAAAGGCGAAAACGCCTTAATTTCCTAATAAATTTTTGCTATTTTTCATCTTGCCGACGCGGCAGTTTATCCAGCTTTTCCTTCGCAGCCTTTTAATACGCTAAAAGACTATCCTTAACTTCTCGCTGTTCTCTTTGCAAATGCTTTTGCGTTTCGTTCATCCTTTTTAAAAAGTTCAGGATTAAAACGTCGTAGAAGGAACGCTGGCGACGGGTGCAACAACTGCAATTAAGGTATTCAGGGGCGTAGAAATAGTTAGACTCGCCGAAATGAATATAATTAGAGCAAAGAAAAGCCTTAACGCCAAATGTTACAATTAAATCAGCACGAATTCGCGAAAATCGCGTTAATTTAAACGAAGTTTTCCTCTTTCTGTTCGAATGCAACCTGTTATAATAAAGTCAGCTTAAAAATTTCGAAAATCTCTTTAACAAATAAGAAGGCTATTTACGGCTTTCATTTTTGGGATAAAAATTCTTGGAGAAGGGGAATAATGTTACAAGAACAATGATTCCTACTTCGAAAGCAGCCACTTTTGAGGCTTAGCGCGAACTCGCCCCGGATAAACTTCGGACGAGGAAAGCTTGGCAACTAGGTGATTTAGGTAATTTAGGTAATCTGGGTTTAGATTATCCAGATCATACAGATCTACGATACACTTATAGAAAACAGAAGGATATATAACGAATGAATTTTTCTTATAAATAGCACCTACTTAGTTTCGCTTTTTAGCTATCAATTTAAGTCTTTAATTAAAGACAACGTTTTGCGATTAAAAGAAAAGTCCGCAAATCTCTTTAACGAACAAACTACTAAATTATTCTTTGCTTTATTATTACCTACAAATCAGAAACCCATTTCGGATGCTGCTTATACCTCCAGGTAGTTGTGTGACAGGTTCGTTATACATATATATTAAAAGTAACGCTGAAAAGTTTTATAAAAAGTTTGAAATAGATTATAAAAAGCTTCCTTTTCGACGCTGTAACGAAAAGCTTAAAGTTTCGATATTATAATTTGCTAAAAACGGAACTGTTAAAGGGTAAACAATAAGATATTATAAAGAGTACAAAACTAGAACTAGAATACAGAATGCGGCGAGCTGGCTAGATACTTATGGCTCTGCCAAGCCTAGCGCTTGGACCTGCCAAGGCTCTGGCGAGCTATCTAGCTATATATGTGGAGCAGCCAAGGCTGCAGCCCTTGGCGTCCCACATAATCCTTAATAGGAACGACGCTTTAAACGGGAGATACGTTCCGCTAATTTCGCTATAACAGCTTTTCGCATTTAGTTTTCTGAAGAACCCGTAATTATGTCTATTTCTTAAATATTATAACGTACTACACAAGCGAGCGCAACACACAAGCGAGCGCAACACTTTCTAGCACTTCCCAGCAATGCACCCAAATAACTTAACCACAACACATCCAACTGATTCCAATCAATCGTATTATCTTTCGCCGACCGTATCTACAGCTTCTGAACAAGTGCACGCATTATATCAAGGCCTGTTGCAGACGCCAGGTTGCCATTCCTTCGTCTTAGGCCGACCGCGACCGACCAACTTTAGCAACTGTTAACAGCAATTCTTTGCCACAACCTTTCTGCTGGCTAAAAGACCTTGTTTATCCTATATAGCAAGTATTCATCTTTTTGGGAAACGTTTATTTTAATTATTCCATTACGTAAATATCGAGTTGTTGCGAAATCAAGCCCGATACGCCCTGCCATACATCCCGCAAGACGCCCTGCGAAATGCCCCGTACAAACCCTCCAACATGTCCACAACGCGCTTTTAACGCGTCCTATAACACGTTCTCCGACCTATATCTTCAACGTATTAAAGCCGGACAAGAAATGTTCGCGTATTTGGGTTAAGGATTCGGTCGAGAATAATTATCTAGTCGGTCGGCTTTAGGTCGTACGAAATAGGGGAAATATTAGCTTGGACGCGTTAGGCCCTGGTCGGTTACAGGAAGGTTAGCAGGAAGAAATAGCAATATAGCGTCCGCAACAAACCTTGATATAATGCGTGCATTTGTCTAGAAGCTATAGATACAGCCGGCGAAAGATAATACGATTGATTGGAATCAATTTGATGTGTTGTAGTTGAGTAGATTAAGTATGAAGCTGACGGGTGTTAAAAAGTGTTGCGCTCGCTTGTGTGTTACGCTTGCTTGTGTAGCACATTAACGGATATCGCAATATAAAATACGGCAACGCTATCGTTTAACGGTAATAAGTTGAAAAGTATGTATGTTTTTAGGTCGGGCAATCGTTGAACGTACTTAATAATTAACCGCTAGCAATTATCGCGAAAACGGATTATATAACTTCATTTCTAATAGCCAATATCGCCTACTTCGACGTGGCGACGAAGGATCTCGAACGCAGTACTTGTCAGCTAGCCACTGCACCAAAAGACTGAATTGATAAGTGCACGCTTATCGGGCTACTTATCTGACAGTACTTATGGCGAAAGCCAAGGGATTAGTCTGGACAGCTTACACTCAGATTAATATGGTGTGGTATCTAGCACGCTCCAAGGGTACTTGACAAGGTGGTTTTATCTCGGCCTCTTACCACGTAAAGCTAACGCCCTGTCGCTCTCCGTCAGATATTTCTTACCTCACCAAGATCAGGCCTTATTTTAAGGTTGTGGCTATACCTGCGGCACGGTTACAGCTAGGGTTTTCCAAAAACCTGTATGTTTAAGTACCGACCCATAAAAGACCCATAAAAGACCAACAAAAAATACAAACCTCAAAATAGAGCCTGATAACAAATTGCTTTTTTTTTTCTTGCTCCGTTTTCCGCATTTCCATATAAAAGTTTTAAAATTTCTCTAGAAATTACTTAATATAACAACAAAAAAATAATGAGAAAATAATAAGAATACTGCTATAAGTAACTTTAAAAAGGCTTTTTAACCGTATATATAATATCCCGGTCGGGGTTAATTTGGTAGAAATATTAAAAATATAAGTCAAATTTTCCGTTCTCTATAAAACTTCTATCCGGAACGCCCTTATAGCTCCGACAACGCAATCACCGCGTGCATCATTTCGTCATGAGCCTTCCAAGGGTAACTTAATACGGGAAAAGCCCGTCCTGCTATTTTTTTGCGCGTACGAATTGTAGTTGTTACGTCGCAGCCATAAGAGCGTTCCGGACTTAGCTGACCCTAGCTTTTTCATAGCTGCGACGTAACAACCACAACTCGTATGGCCGAAAAAGTTGATATATGGACTTTCCCTATACAGAATATACTAAAGAAACCCGGTGCACGATGGTACGACTGGTGGTTGTTGCGTCGCAGCGACGAGGGCGTTACGGTCGTCCATTTCCCAGGCTTAAACTTGGCCGTATTAGCTATAATTGTAACCCGAAAAAATAAAAAAATTCCTATATATATATTAGCTTCTGTTAAACGCATATAGAAAATATTACACTTATTAGAGGGAAATTAGTTGCATAACGTTTATGTTTTATTTAAATAATTAGTTTTATTCGAATAAATGGTAGGAATTGAGAGAAAATTCGACGATTTTGCTAGCGATGCGGAAAACGGACCCCTGCTTCGAGAAACTTGATCTCAGGCCTCGCTGGCTCGTTACGGGAATACGGCATTTGATTGGTTAATTTTTAGCGTAATACAGCAGTACATTTGAAAAACGAGCCAGGGAGGTTTAAGCTAGCTGAAGTAAGATATTTCGTATATTTATGTTTAAACGTATAGAATTAACAAGAAATTATATTAATAATAGATTAAATGCTTATAGCGATATATATTAGAAATTAATTATAACGTTCCATATATATAAGCGCAACACTTTCTTGGCATTTCGCAACAATCAATCCAAATAACTTAACCACAACACATCAAATTGATTCCTGTCAGATATAAGGGACATCAGATGTGTTGTATTAATTGGCTAGTTGCGTGCGTTCTAGCAACGCGTACTGATCTTTGAAGTAGTCTAGCCACGAAACATATATGTCAGATATAGGAGACATCAGATGTGTTTTTTATTAATTGGCCAGTTGCGTGCATTCTCGCAACGCGTGCTGATCTTTGAAGTAGTCTAGCCACGGAACATATATGCTCCGATCAGAGGGAATCTTATCAGATATGGGTGCTAGCGTACCCCTGCTAGCTGACACACCCCCTCAACGCCTCGACGCAGTCACGGCGTTGACCGTCACACTTTATCACTTCCTAAAGCCGCAGCATTCCATTCCACCTTTCCTCCGGCAATCGAATCCTTTTAATCAGCCAATTCCTTCTTTGAAATCACTCGCAGGTTGTTCCTTCGCCGATTGAGGGCTTTCGTAACATTTATTAATTCTAGCTGCTTTTTGAAATACTTAAAAGGTTTTCGTAATAGGGCCTTTGTTAATCCATTAGCCAATATGTCGTCCGTAAGCGTATAATCTATTTTAATTATATTCCTTTTTACGGCTTTTCGTAATTAATAATTATATATATTTATATACCGTAGCTTCGTTTATAATAAGGCGACGTCGGCGTTAATAAACCGAATAATTTATCGATTATCGCATTATATATTTAATGGCCCAATTTTTAAAGTAATTTCCAATTTTTTAATTAATCGAAAATTAAATAAGACTTTTTTTATAATTTGCATAAGGGATAATAATTTCGTTTTTGTTATAAAAGTAATTATTATATTTTATTTATTCGTCCGTTATTTTATTACTTCTTTAAATAATTTTATAACGTAAGTTTAAAAACTTTTTCGATCGATCGTATTATCTGCGAAAAAGGCGTTGCTTTAAGTATTTAACGAATCTTTACCTTCGAACTGCAACGTTAATGTTTTGGTTCCGATCAGGTATAATATGACCCGATCGGCAGTTTTGTAATATGCGTCGCTAGGATTTAAGTTAAATCGGTTAAGTCGGAATACCGTAAAAGTTATATCGGGTTGCGTATTAACTGTTACGTATAAGATAGAACCGATTTTTTTTTTTTAGTATTTATTAATAAACTTTAAATAAGTTAAATAAGGATTCGGTAATAACTCGACGCTTATTATTAGCGTATTTAGGAAGTTATTTAAAAAAAATTTTAAAATTAAGTTAATTAATTTATTTATAAAATTAAATTAAAAAAGTTAAATTTTTCTTTTAGTTTTATTTTTAATTACTTCGATCTTTAGGAATTATTATAAATTTTCGCCTTTTATAAAAATATATTGTTTCTTTATTTGTTAAATTACCTGATCGACGAGGTCTTAATCTTTTTTGTAATACGCCGTAACGATATCGTCCATAAAAAAAAGATAAGTACCTTTTAACGAATAAAATAATAAGGTTTATAAAAAACGGAATTAAGTTCCAAATTTTAAACATTTTAATGAATTTTTTCTATTAAAATAAAGGTAATTTTCTTAATCCATATAATATTTTCCTAATTAAGAAAATTTTGCTACGATACGGGTATTTTAAAGGTATTTTTATATATATTTTATAAAGTAGGTTAGCGTTAACG
The DNA here is from genome assembly GCA_004155945.1 of Monosporascus sp. mg162. Taxonomy (NCBI): domain Eukaryota; kingdom Fungi; phylum Ascomycota; class Sordariomycetes; order Xylariales; genus Monosporascus; species Monosporascus sp. mg162. The sequence goes on from QJNY01001291.1 coordinate 93,716, forward strand.
AAAATATTTACCGCGTTATACTGCTTAAACTTTAAATCGAATTTAGTTATAATAACGATTAAGATTTTAAATAACTTTTTAACTAAAGTAAATACGTATATATTATTACAAACGTTCTTTAATTATTAATTATTCCGTATAACGAAACGTACTTTACATTTTTGCAACCAGTTATATTTATCGAACTTGTAAATATATACCTATATATATCTTAAAACTTATTTCCCTTTAATAAAAAATTAATTAATAACTTTTTAAAACTATATCTTTTTATAACTTTATAAGTAAACCTTTTCGGCTTTACGAAATAATTTCCTTAACGGATATATATTTAGTTTTTTATAACCTTATAACGGTAGCGGTAAATTACGTTTATGTATCCGGTTTCGCAACTTAGGGATTTTATATATTTTCGTATCGAAACTTTTTCGATTAACGTAACGCGTATTTTAGGTAATTATTTTCCTTAAATTTTCATAGCTTACCGGCCGATTATCGATTATATTAACAAAGTAAGCTAATCGTTTTACGTTAAACGCGGTTTTTTATACTTTATAATTGTACCGATAATTATCTTTTCGATGCGAAACGTACGGGAAACTTACGTTTATAACCCGTAAAGTACTTTCGTTTTTTACTGTTAGTTTAAGTTAAATAAAACGATAAAAACCTAAAGTTACCTTTATTATTTCCGTTAACATATTAATCGTAATAATTATTAAAGTGAACGTTAATAAAAGTAATAAGTTAAAGGACGGAAATAATTTAAATATAGCGGTCGTATAAAGTAATTAGTTTTATACGAATAAGTTTGTTTTTCCTTATTTCGTACGTTTCGTACGCTTATACCATTTTAAAGTTACCTTTCCTATTTAACCGGTAATTAAATTATTCCGTTTAGGTTTTCGTTTTTTTTTTTTTTTTTTTTTTTTTAAA